>JAGDQP010006465.1:52532-62585 GCA_022664845.1 Lepisma saccharinum | reverse complement strand
CGCCAGAAGATGACGGTGCTCGGAGGAATGCGTGATTAGACAAACTGACAAGGAGTAGATTGTGAGAGTTCAGTACTGCCTTAAACGTTTAATGATGGTCAATTCAACCTTTCACTCGCTTGATTTATATTTATCTCCTAGGGTGACCAAATGTCCTAAATATGTCCAACTTTTATTAAAAGAGACATAAAGAATATAAATCTGAAAAGAATAATACTATTTCAAATGTTGCAAGTCAACTTCCTCATTTGTTGATATTAATCGATGGGAACTTGCGAAAGGAATGAAACTGACTGCCATGTCACATCGCAGTAAATAATTTACTTGCATAAAATAACTTCGGGTGGAGATAGAATGGGGCACTAAACCCTATACTGGCCCAGGGCACTGAAATCTTTAGCTACGGCTCTGCGTTAGAATGATGATAATGGGTGTTCCGCCCGAAGGCAGATCTAAGGACCCTGGACCAAATGAACCGATGGTGTTCTTTGTCTTCCATTGGATGAAGATGATGTTCTAACAACGGGACCTACAGTTTAGCGTAGAAGCTGAAATTCGACATGAAGATAAGTTGGAATTACATGAAAAATAAAAAAAAATGCAATTATCCCATTAAATAAGTACCCCAACAACACCCCTACACCCGGATATAGAGAAAAGTCGAACCTTTGACTTTTCTCAGGACGTAGCACATGCACGTTGACCGACATTGGACAAATCTCTTTCTATGTCGTTCAATATTTCGATATTTGCTCGATGTCGGCCGACAGGATAGATACCAGTTTGCCTTGTGTATAGCAAAAGGATCGTATTAGTTGAAAGTATGATGGTTACACCGACGTTTCATTGGTATTTCTGGTTGCTTTGGCGGCTGTGATGGATACAGGTCTCACGTCAGGGGTACAATAATCCTAGGCGAACTCTCATCCGAGTTCCGATACAGGCTCGTTAATGACCAAGACCATCGTTCAAGTGCTATCAGGGCCTTCGTCTGTGAAAAGAACGGGAAAACATTAATCAGAACGTTTGCAGCAGGGTTTGAACCTACCTGTCTTCCTAGTGGCAACTTGTTATCACTGCACACGAGACGGTAGAGTCGCGACAAGCTATGATATTAGCAACAATTGACATTTTATCAGGGTAAAGTCATTATCCCCAGAGCTTATTCCACGCGTTCGAAATATATCTTCGCAAATGTTGAATGAAATGACCTCGTAGTAAACGAACGGTCAGTGATTGGTGGTTGTGCCCAGAGAGACTTTTTCTCAGGATGACAAGATCTACAACATATCACGATTTCAGGCAGTTCCACCGAAATCCAAGAATATTCTTATCTTCGAGTGTTTTCAAGAAAGTGGCCTCGTAGTGACCAAACGGTCAGTGATTAGTGGTTGTGCACATGGAGATTTTTTCTCAGGATGACAAGATCTACAACATATCATGGTTTAACACAATTCCACCAAAATACAATTTCCATAAAGTTTGTGCGGGGTCCTTTCTATTAAGGTTACACGGAGCTTACAGGACAGTTCCGGGCGAAACTGTGTGGTGTTAATAACCTTCGTATCGATGCATCTGGAAAGGTGACCATGTATTGGTTTTAAAAAAATGGAATGCGACACAGACTACAAAAATGTAAGAGAATTAGTCACAAATAAGGATGAACTCAAACACGTTTTATTGCCAAGATGAGTTGGATGATCTCGAGCCAGAAGGGTACATATACAGATGCTTATCAGAATAATGGAAACACCTGAACAAAAGTGCAACTTACCAGATTAATATGGTGTCGGGCCACCTTTCGCCTTCAGAACAGCCTTGATGCGACGTGGGATGGAGGCATAGAGGTCGTGAATGGTAGCAAGTGGAATATTACACCTTTCCTCGTGCAGGGCATCGGCCAGTTCTGTGAGAGAGGATGGAGGTGGAAATCGTCGCCGGAGTCGTGTTTCCAAGATGGACCACAGATGTTCAATTATGTTGAGATCTGGGGATTGGGCGGGCCAGGGGAGGTGTTGAACTTCATCCCGATGTTCCTCAAACCACGCTGCAACAACTCCAGCTGTGTGAATGGGTGCATAATCATCCTGGAATATGACGTCATTGTCTGGGAACAACATCCGGATCATAGGATGCAAGTGATCTCCTAAAATTGCGACATAATCGTTGGCAGTGATGCGTCCGCGAAGTGTGACCACAGGACCCAATGAAAACCATGATATTGCGGCCCACAGCATCACCGTGCCGCCGCCATGTTTCACAGTTGGGCGGAGACACTGCAGATCATACGCTTCTTTGGGCGTTCTCCACACATAAACACGGCCCGTGGTTTGGAATAGGGTGAATGGTGACTCATCCGACCATACCACACGTTTCCAGTCGTCAACGGTCCAAGTTGCATGGTCGCGGCACCATTTGCGGCGTGCTAAAGCGTTCTGGTCCCTGATGAGAGGTTTGGCCCGTGCAACACGACCCCGTAAGTTCATGTCATGTAATTCGCGGCGGACTGTGATTGTCGAAACAGGTTGGGGGAGGTGCTGATTGAGTTCCTCCGTCACTTGCGCCGCAGTGGCACGACGGTTCCGCGTGACAATGCTCTTTAATACCCGGCGTGCCCTGTCACTGATGCTTTTCTTCCGCCCACTGTTCCGCTTCCCCGATGTGGTTTTTCCGTGTGTTGTGTAGGCCGTCATCACCTTCGACACTGTCCCTGGCGACACACCTAACACACTAGTCACTGCCGTCACACTCACTCCACATAACCGCGCACCAACAATTTGCCCTCTTTGAAACTCTGAGAGGTCTCCCATTTTACACTACCTCCGTCTGCTGCAGCCACTGCACACTCCTGTTCCACGACGCCTGACGTAGTATGGAGACCGACCTAACACAACACCACCAGCAGTCCGGCTCTGCGGTCGCCACGACACCACTGCCAACCCATAAATCTGACGTGTTGCCAACTACAGGTGTTTCCATTATTCTGATAAGCATCTGTATATTGCTATGCAATTATGGAGAAAGAATGAATATAATGTAAACCCAAACACAGGACTGATTCATTCCATTTCAGGGCATGGAGTACACAAATAAAAGCTTCACTGAATGCCTATCGTAAATGTCCTGGATTGTAACTGAGGGCAACTGACTATACCAGCTAACATGGTCCTGCAATGTCCTAAAACTGACAACGTTATAAGAGGAAGGGAAATATCAACTTAGAATTGGACGCTAGCCAAAGCACCTGTATTCCTACTTTCGGTGACGAATGTCTGGATGAGAAGAGTGATTGTAGAAAGTGCGTGTGTGACCAGTGAGGAATGGGAAAAAGCATGAAGATAAAACTGTTCAAAAGTCCCAGTCAGCAAACCAGATTGAATGCATCAAGGAGTAACACCTCAGTGGTAGAGCGTGGGCGTAGCCTTCGGGAGGTCGTGGGTTTGATCCCAGCAGCCGATCATTCGGACTGAAGTTTTCCAGGGGTTTTCCTCAGTCACACCATACAAATACTGGGATGGCACCTTCAACATAGGTCCTGACCAACACCTTCCCGAATCCCCTCGCCCTCCCCTATCCAAGCCTGAGCCTTAGATGGCTAAAAGCCATAAATAAAATTAAATGGGAATAGAAATAAATAAATCAAGAAGGAACGCTTTATGAATACCCACAAAATAATAATCAGGTTAGTAGTGTGTTCCTAGGATCTTGTAATTTTAGAATAAACAGGGTAACAAATACTAGTTGTTTTTAAGTGAAATAAAACTATTAGTTTTGATAGTAGAAATTTGTAAAATAACATTAGGCTAGATTTCAGCCTCCACAATTTTTGTAATTGTTATTTGCTATGCTGTAGTCGTCAAATGAGTCATATTAAATGTAGTGCCGTAGAAGAGTAATACTATATTAGTGTCTTTTCCTATGGAATATAACTATTAGTTTTAACAGGGAATTTGTGAAAAGAAACGTTAGGGTAATTTGTATTTTGTATTATCATTTTTTGGGCATTTTCATATGAATAGTGTAAGATGTTCAGATGGTAGCTAGCCAGGAAATAGGAAATAGTTTAAGTGTAATGTAGTGATGAGAAATAGCTAGTTTCTTTATTAAATTTTACAGGAAAATGCGAAAAACATGAATTGACCATATGGAAGAAATAAAAAACAAAGGTTACTAGCCACTGTCAAGTCTTTGTGTATGCCAAGCTTTGTAAACAATAAATCATGGAAAAGAAAACGAAAAAGCAAGAAAATTACGGGGAAACAGACACCGTTTAAAAAAATTAGGTACTGAGCCAAAAAGATGCCCATCTATCTCATCCCAGCTGGAAAGGAAGAATAAATCTGGTATGGGATCAACTACCCTCGTCAGAAGATCATCATGAAAATGTAATTGAGCAAGAACAGTGTTCCATCATCTGACAAATACCAAATATGGTATAGATGCAAGGGTGATAAGGAGGAGAGCCAAAATTAAATCAAAATAAAAGATAAAAAAATTAGGGAGGGAATATTTTTTCACACTCATGATCAGGTTTCTCAGTAACAGAACAAATTGATCAGAAGATACATGAAGACTAAATGTGATTGTTCGAATTACCCAGAGGAAACGAATAGAAATATATAAAGGGTAAAGTATGGCTACTCGTATGTTTTTCCGTCCCTTGGTATATTCGGTACACAAGTCCATCATATTGGACAAACCTGCACTAAACATTACCTGGCTTCCTAATTTCTCCAGATATAAATTATATACGTAACGTTTCATATACCTTACATTTTTCATAATATGCACATTTCCTGCATACTTTTCAACATGCAAACTGTCTTTCTTATTATTTATTTATTTATTGAACACAACATCCAAGTATGTCCAGTCTTACTGTACGAACAAAATCCACAAATGAACTTGATAAAGCTACATAATAGGCCTGACTCGTTGGAACCACCACTATTGTAGATTACTCCAAAGTTCACTAGGCACGGGCCGATGCTGCTACTGCCTGCTCTACCCGGGCATCTATCTTAGCTAAGATATCTGATTCTCTAAAAAGTATGTAGTTGTTTTCATCCTCCCACATTTACTGATAATGACACATGGTTTTCTTTATCATTTCGTGCTCCTGGACCAACCGCAATTACAGTTCAAAATAAAGGGGGGGGGGAAATCTCATCTAATGCGTTCCCAGGAGGCAACGTACCAAGAATAGAAGATACATTCTCTCGCAGAACTGCAATACTGAGACGCTGGATTAGGAAGGTGGTCGCGCGGGCATCACCAGAAGCGATTTGTACTCGCCGACCAACCTCTTTAATAAAATTAAGGCCTTCTGTGCTCCAAGTACCACTTGATTCGATTGCAATCGTAACAAAGATAAACTTATCAAGTAGATTAGAATATTTCCTGTTTTTATCGGCCTCTCTACGAGTAGTTGCACCACCCGCTTTCAAAGAAGAATGAGTAACATTTGAAATGGCGAGAGTATCTGCGCAGGTGAAATCCCATAATAGAGGTCTTCATCTTTTCCATGGAACTAGTGTAATTCCATCAGGCCTCTTACCATCGGAGTGGCCACAACCAGATGGCTTACGTGCTGATGGTACATTATCAGAAACGAGTGCTTTGAGAATAACATCGTTGAGACTAGAATGTCGCATGTGTGTACCAACACTCTTTATACAAGAGAGATCGTGAAGGCCCCGTTGATCCAAGAATGCTCCACAGGCTGGACAATGATGAGGTACGTAGGCAACAGCAAACACGGTACTAAACTTAAGGCAACAGCAACACGGAAGCTTTCATTCGAAATATGAAGACCAAGACGAAGAGAAGGCAAAGCTTGGAGCCAAGCACCGGACACAGGTGAATACGCTGCTAGTAGCCTGGCTTTACCTTCAAGGCAAGTAGTGGATTGTAGTAACTGCGATTGTGTACGTTTCACGATAGGATCATCCCAAGAAGACTGACAGCTATTGACATCAAAAAGAGGAGAATTTAACCCACTTATCTTAGACCATTTTGCTGCACAATCCTGAATAGTGGTGTTCGGGTCGAGGCAGAGGCCCAATGGAAGGATAGGCTCAACGAGACGACGAGATCCCTGGAAAGACGCTAAAAAGGAGGGAATCGCCAAATCCATGACCCGAAGAATGCTAAGTCCACCAACGGGTAGAGTAGCCTGTAACCAAGCATTGGCACTCAAAGAACAATTAAGGATCGATTCGAGGCCTGCCTGTAAAACATAATCGTAACTCTGTAACAATGCCTCTTCCCGCCAAGAAGGAGAACGCAGAAAGTACATTAATCGGGGGATGGAAAAAGATGCACGAAGTATATAGAATGCTGAATGTGCTTAAATCAAAGATAAGAGGGAAAAGAAAAATTCAAGTTTAGAAACCTTCTCAGTTAGTAGACTAGGAAGAGCTTCGGTAGAGATGGCGGAGCCAAGCAGATATGCTGAAGCAGAAGTCATAAATCGTATTCCATTAGCCACTTCAATGAATCTTGAATAAAGAACATCGTTCTAGTCTTGCTGAACATTTAGAAAACTACTTGCACTTTGAAAAATTCAGATGTAAGCCAATTTCTGAAGATGCGTCCCGAATGTTAAGTAAGATAGAAAGAACTAGGTCTGGATCGTCCGCGATAGTGGCATCATCTAAATACCATAAGTTCAATTCGGTTGCTATAGAATTGACAATAGATTGAATGTAATTGCAAAAAAAGCAGGACCAAGGTTATCACCCTGTTGAACCCCACGTTGAGATAAAATGATGTCATCACTCAGAAATAGATCGCTAGGTTGAGAATAATACTGATAAACATAATGATAAATCAACGGGAAATCTTTTTGAATAACCTTCAATATGGCATCACGATTTAATTCGTTGAAGGCATTGCGAAAATCAAGATTTACGACAGCTTTTGGACGAGGATGATGAGATGAAAAGTAAATACGAGTGGCATGGACAGCAGCCTTGGCACCGTAAGGAACTCCTAATTGGTGAGGGGATAGAAAAGTATTAACGGAATCACGAATTCGAAAAGAAATAAGTTTTGCTGTCAGACGACGCCACACATTACCGATCTCAATGGGACGAGTTCCTCCATACTTTTTTCTTAAGGCAATCAAGGTGGCACCAAAGAAAATTGGACAAACTTCTATAGGTACTTCTCCAGAAGAGATATATTTGTTTCCAAAATTTTGATCCTGCTATCCCTGACCTAATCTAACAATCGAATCACCTTATACAACCTACACGAAAGCTCTATTCCTCTGAACCGGATATGAAGAAAGATATAAACATATTACCACCCAGACCTAAAACGCCTAACCCAGAAGCTATTGTACGTACAGGATCTAACGGAATCGAGAGATAATATTGGAAAGTGATAGTTCGTAAGAAATAAGAAGAAAAGTCTTATTCACCGAGGTATAAAATTCACTTCGTTTCAGAGTTACAGACTTCGGGAAGCGAGCAAAAAGTGAATTCTAGAGCTTCATGAATTATTTCCAATGCTAGTAGATTTGTTGCAGCATACTAATTAACAGACAGGTCAAATCTGCTATATTTAAAACATCTTATTTCAAAATTGTGCAGTGGGAAGAGATTTACCTTAGAGAGTAGAGGATTACCCGAAATTCACTGAAGTAATGTTTAACTCAAATGGACTTCCAGCAAGTAACTTGATTTCAGTAAATATCACAAACTGGTTCCTGACAGCGATTAAAATAATACTGTGCCTGGTTACTTACCAGTAGCAGTAAAAAAATCAGAGGTTTAATGAATATTTGATTTATTCGTTACAAATGAGGCAGAGAGCGTGTCGTTGCTGAAGCGGATGGTGACGATTACTTATAAAAAACAGCTGCTGTATAAGGTAAAAATCCACAGTGGAGGTCGAGTGGTCTGAAGACTCAATAGCCAAGTAACAGGGTTCTGATTTCGAGTTTCGTCTGGAGATCTTTGTGGAACTTAACAACTTATTAAATAGATACGGACCCTAGTAATTAGCTACTGAAACGTTGAAGAAATAAATTTTGTTCGTAGAGTAAAAATCCCATAAATATAATGTATCAATTTCAACTCTCGAAATTCATGTGGCCAACACCGTAGATTTTGCATTGGCTTTGGCTAAATACTGGCAACTTGAGAGTGCTGTTGCCAGTGCAACATGCCGACTCAGGTTTCATCTAAATTTACCAAGGATGGTGCCTCGCGTAAGTTCGTGACCGTCCCTCTTTCCTAGGTTATATTCCTTCATAGACTTTAAATGTAAACTAAAAATAAAATAACTGAAATTGAGCCAAAAGGAAATAATATTAAACCGTCTTTCGATTAACCTTAAACTTTAACATCCATGAAAATTCCGTACATACAAGGCTGTCACAAATTGGTGCTACTTTTTAACGTTAAGCTAGAGCCTTGATGTGCTCTGTAAGCGATGGAACAAGATTAACATTTTCCCGCTGTTCGGAACACATATCTCCGTCAGGAAACCTCTTTACGACTTGCATTTTCCCCTCCCGTCACCTTTCTGTTTTTCTCGATTAGCTTTGTAATAATCTCACGCTTTCATGACCTCGCCACACTGGTACTTAAGTTTCAGTATAGCAGCATACCCATACACTTGTCTATTCTTTACCATGCCTTCTATCGAAAAACAGAAAGACATTTGAGATACAACTAAGCAACAGATTCAGCGATTTGGATATCCAGCCCGTTAGAAGACAAAGAATATATCAATAGCAGAAATAAAATACTGACTGAGATAATAAGAGAGACGGCAAAGGAAACAGCAGACATTAGAAAGAATAAAGAGAACAATATCTAAGAAGAAACTAAACTCTTGATGAAGACAAAAAGGGAAATGAAAGAAGAGAAAAATTACATAAAGAGGATTGAGTACATAGAGCTGAATAAAACTGTAAGAAAGAAAATAAGAAAGGATGTACGAAAATCTTGTTAGAAATAGAATCGAATAAAACAAGAGATTGAAAAAAAATAAGCAGCAGCTCATGATAGGGAGAAAACAAATAATTGCAGTTAAGTGACCAGACGGGACCGTAACACAAAATATGGAATAAATTATAAAAAATATTTGAAAATTTCTACAGCAAACTGTACTACTCTGAAGGACAACTAGGAAATGAAGATTCAGAAGAAAATGAGGTAAATGTTCCAGACGTAATGAAAGAAGAGAATAAAGTACTTCGAGAGATGAAGAACGGAAAATCGCCAGGAGAAGATTGACTCACAGCAGAGATATTCATATGGGGATGTAGAAAAGATGAAAAAGGAACTTGCTAAATTATTCTCAATGTACCTGAGGAAGAAAGAAATACCGTCAAGTTGGAATAATGCTGTTATCATTTTGTTGTACAAGAAAGGGGACAAAGAACGCATGGAGAACTTCATACCAATTAGTCTACTGTCAGTTCTATACAAGATGTTCACCAAAGTTATTTTAAATCTTATTGAACAATACTTAGATTTTAACAAGGGAAGAGAACTGGCCGGTTTTCCAGTTCACATAACTAGATGAATATACTACATTGGATTTCTAGAGAAAAGAAACGACTGAGACGACGTCCAAATTCAAGATGGGTAGATGAAATCAAGCGTTTTTCAGCAACTACATGGATGACAATAGCAGCAGACCGAGATATGTGGAGAGAAAAGGGGGAGGTCTTCATCCAGCAGTGGACAGAAAACTGCTGAATATGATATAGGGTATATGAATGTTTGTGTGTTTGCGACTCTAGTTAAATTTAGAAAGTGAGATGGAAAAGGATCTTACAAAGGAAACATGTGTGTGTGTGTGTGTATTTATATTTTAACTTCTGCATTTGTCTTGGTGGAAATTAACTGGAGACCTGGAACGGATTTGGAGAAATTATTACCAGAGCAACTTAGTTCCGTATTTGAAACAAAGAACTGCCGGAGCAGTTAGATTAATGAACTGCTGGAATGTTTTAATTGCAAACAAGGAATCGCTTCTCGAAGTTTTCTCACTGGACTTTTAATTCTATTTAGAAAAAAGCTACAAATCTGA
>JAGDQP010006465.1:26161-52132 GCA_022664845.1 Lepisma saccharinum | reverse complement strand
ATATATATATATATATATATATATATATATATATATATATATAAACTATATCTATCTATCTATCTATCCATCCATCTATATATATATATATATATTCTCCTATGGAAGTATCAGAACAAGCGCATAGTGTCAAAGCTAGAGGTTGACTAAAGGGTGGGACAATTAAATTTAACGCGATGTATTTCGAATACAAAAACCCGTAGAGCTGACAGATCAATCACGATCTATCCAAACTGGATATAGGAAATGAGAGATTCTCGAATATCTTTACTACAAAAGTATGTAAAAATGAATATCTGGGAGCAGGATGCTGCCAGGCTGTAAGTATTCGTAATTTAGGTATCTCATACAGATTCAAGATGGTGCAGGAAAAAGCTAAGTGTGGGTAGTTGCATACCTCGGCAGTAAATAAAAAAAAATAGAAGACATTCAAGAAACACCTCCCATATGCTGGAGAGAAAAGAAAGTCATTGGTCATACCAATGGTTTTGATGAACGCTAGAACAAGGTTTTCCACACGTGCCGTATTATTAGGGAAGGTCCGTAATTGACGGTAATACCTCATACCCTGGATGATATTTATGTAGGACGTACTTTTACTTGTAAGTGGAAAAGAGAGAATTATTCATAGACAATAATGCTGCTGTCAACTGAAAAGAAAAAAAATAAATTAAAAAAGTATTTTTTAAAACACGCTTTTTTTAAGCAAAGAAAATTGGTCTAAAAGGTAAAAAAAATAAATAAATAAAATATGAATCGGAACATAAAAGCATGGATACTCTTAGATATTATGATAAGGTAAGAAAGAGAAACACCCACGCTCTTAATTCCGATTCATAAATTTAATTATTTTTTAATTAATAAATTACAGTTAACTGGATTATTCTGTCGTATATCTAATGATTGGATATGGTATTGTCATCGGAAGCAGCACGTTTACAAAATTTTAAAGAAATCGGATGATGGAAAATGAGTTAAAAATCAATTACAAGATTTGTATACCAGAGATGAAACATTATTACAGAGTAAGTTTATAAAAAAAAGCGTGAAACAATAAGAAAAATGTTATCGGTGGGTCCAAAATGTATGAGGAAAAGTCTCAGTTCGGATTAAATAGTCTTTCTTAACTTACGTTTTTCACATTTAGACGGAATTCAATCCCGAAGTACACAGTTTCGATTGCATAATGATTGTCATGTAACATCACGTTTTCTGAGCATGCGTACACGCAAGAGGGTTCATAATTATTTGTTTGCGTATTCATTCCTAACCGCAGTAATTTTACTTCAATTGTTACTAAAAAAATACCTGATGTGTATTTCAAGATCAAACAACAATGCTACTTGTCCCTGTATCATTGCTTAGTTTTTTTTATATTTGAGTAACGTTGTAAATGAGACGTTTGCTAGGGAGAGTTGTACAGCAATATTCCATAATTCCTTTTGTCCATTTTATCAAATATTTTACAGGAGAAACAAAGAGATTACTACTTTTCGCTAGTTCTACATTTTCACTTGGGCTTTTGCCCATTTCGCAAATTTATACTCCAGACTTGAAATAAGAACATACGAAAAGAATTTTCAAGTCAAGATATACATCGAGGGAAGAAAATAAGATGTTTTTCCTCTTCTGTAAATTTTTCGAAAAGTGGACAAAGCGAGTTTTCGACAATCTTGTTTACGTTTTAATGAAGAATGTTAAAAAAACAACTGCTTTAAGTAAACATCAATATGAGGAACTAAAATACATACACTAATTCTGATGCCAATTTTAGTTATTATTGTATTTCTGAATTTTCTTTTTTTTAAAAAAAAGAAATGATGATAGAGATTTCTGTTTCATACTTCTAACATCGGTTGTAAGATACCTTTCTTTCTCTAAAGAAAATAAAAAGAACATCCTTTCAAATTCTGGAAAAACATTCGATTTTCATATATCAATACGTATAACCAATTCTTTGAATATATATATATATATATATTTGTTTGTGTTGTGCTTTTATTCTTCTCGTAGCATTGTTTTCTTTCTTTTCTTTTTATTTCTTTTCGAATTCGAAGGGCTTGTGTATGTGAGAGAATGTGTGCATTTCTCTCTGTGTGTGAGAACGTGTGCCAGTGAGAAAGGAAGAGAGTGTAAGCAACCGGACATTTGTGTGAAAAATGTTTCGAATTGGACGCCAAAATTGAATCAGGTAAACTATACAGATCGATCACAGCGATCCTATTGGCCTGAGAAGCAACTAAAGCACTCTCTCAGCAGCAGCAATAGTAGTAGCAGTAGTAGTTTCTATTTGTGCCCAAATCCGTTCCTTTTTCTCCTTTAGCTCCCTGCTAGAAGGGGAAATGCCAAGAGAGAGAGGGGGGTAAAAATAGATACATAGAAAAACAGAGGAGATACGAAGAGAGAGAAAGAGAGAGAGAAAGAGAGAGAGAGAGATTTGGAAAAGGAAATAAGAAGGGATTTGAGCAGAGAGCAAGGTCAGGAGAGGAGGAAAGGACAGATTGTTCTTCCTTTCCATTGAACACAACAGTCACGTCCCAGAGGAAGAACAGTACAAATGGATGTATATGTATTTTTCGTGTATGATAGTTACCTTTTCCCCCCCTTTAGAAAAAAGAAAGAAAACGCAAAGATTACCAACGTTTGCGAAGAGGATATACAGGAAATACGAAACATAAGGAAAGTATGAAAGCATACATTTATATTAGTTACAGAATACATCTTCCCTGTTTTGAATAGATAATTCCAAACATTTATTCAATAACAAAAGCGTTCTTTTTTTAATGAAATGAGTTATGAGAATGAGAAAATGTCAAGACGAAGTTAGATATGTGTAATATTTTGTACGAGGGTTGAATTGGGGAGTAATATTTTTGATTGTCTAGCTTATGCAAACATTAACACATTTTGTTTAATGGAAGACCCCTCAAAATAAACATTTTTATTTGCTATAATGACTTGTCTACCTTTAATTTATTTTTTGTTTTTATTTAGGACCTTTAGGCAACTTTAACTCAGGCCGAATGGATGATGTTGAGAGAATTAGTGGAATGAAGAAAGTGAGAAGAAACGGGTGAACCCGGAGAAATCCCATACACTTGGTGTTTGCCCACAAGGCACAAACCGGGATCGAACCGGGGTCCCTACGCACCAGCTCTCTACCACGGACCCACCATGGTCTACTTTTCTACATAGTTACCTCCATTTGCTACACATCTGTAGCAATGATGGATAAGCTTCTAGAAGTTATCACGAAATAACGAATCATATTGTTTTGATTCCAGTCAATTCTTTAAGAGTCCTTTACAATGCTTCTTTCAATTAAACACCGTGGCCCCCAAGGCACTCTAAGTAGTCTGTATTCATCGGTGTACTTCAATTGCACTAATGTCTTTAACAGAAAGAGCTATCCCCACTTCCCATAGGCTGCGCTTCTAAAACGCGACTAATTCAAAGGTATAGGAAATGAAAATAGGACATGAACATAAGCAAGATTAACTTATTTAACATAAAAAAGTAAGCAAACGCACTAGCTTATAAGAAAAGTGTAGAAGTTTAATGAAGAAGAGGTTCGCTCCCAAAGGTTTAAGTAATTTTGGTTGCATACGTATAATGATAAAATGACGACCAAAACTTACCTACAGGCAAAGGTGTAACTACATTTTATGCCTCCCAAACCGCAAGAGAATACTCAAAGCCGGAGGTCGATTCGGCCCATTGAGAGGCAATGGTGAAGTAAGGGCCCCCTTAGAATGGTCGAGCCTCCCCATTGCGGAGTTTTGCGCCTAGTAGTTGCCTACAAGGTGTGTAAAAGAATGAAGGTAATAATTTGAAGAATGAATTCCTCAGAGCGATACAGCAGAAAAGTTCATTTGAAAAAAAAATTGAAACAAGCTAGAGGCTACCAAATGATACGAAACAACGTTACAAATGACGTAATATCTTAATAATTGACAATGTATTGCTTGTGGAATCTAGCAAACCAATAATCAAGGTTGAATCAAATTGAGCAAAGTTTATGATTGAAAGGTGTATCTAACAGTCGATTTCTATGCCATTTTATTCCCCAATGACAATTATGTGACAATGGAATTCATACGTGAAGAATATCTTTTATGTTGCATTCCCTTAATCATAGTCTTGGTTCAAATACATTTATTTAGAGTAATTTGCTAACAAGAGACTTCGCGCAAGTTTCCCCCGCATTTACAGAAAAGTTGCAGTTTCTTCCAAAGGTCAAGTCCTACAAACTGCAAAATTTACAAATTAGGAGCCATCGTCAAGGACATCAGTGGTTACAGAGCTTGAACCCTTTGCGGACGCCATTTGTGATTCTTGGCAAACGTATATTTTGTATAATATTTATTATATTTGGGAAATTTTAGTAACTACTGACTTCTCCTCACGTTTTACAATCCACAAAACATCCACTGAACCAGGTGAATTTCGAACCCGTATTCTCGTGAATCTTCTCCCAGTGGCTTACTCCGCACGCCTATCGAGATTAATTTTGCTCTATCTTTTAGTGAGTGAATGTATCTCTGGTTATAATTGTCAAAAACAATGAAGGAAGGCTCGTTTTGTTTCTGATAGTCGAAGGAAAGAAAGTATAAAGCTGTAATGTAACCCAATAAACAGAGGAGGGGCGTGGTGGCAAAGTCGAATTTCGTGATTTTAAAATAAACAGGGATTGTTCTTTCCCCCTCAAAATAACATAACAGGACTTCGCTTGGACATCCATATCTTGTGCTAGTACGTCCATTTTATGTCCGTGGAAATACTGGATATGAGATGGACGATTAATGGACGTACAAAAATGGAGCTTCCGAAGAAGTACTATAGATGTTCATGGCATGTCCTGGTATTGAATGTTCCGAAGACGGGCACAGTTTGATTTTTGATGTCGAGGAGAAGTGTGAGTCTGCAGGGTGTCCAAAGCACGGATTCATGAAGTGCGCATACTGTGATCAGCAACTTTATTTCCAACATTTTATACTTCGTGTGCATGTTCATCCTCATAATCTTCTACCACCATTTACAGAAATTGCCGGTGAGTGAACGTTTCAACGTTGCACAGCCTTTTAGAAACGTTACAGTATATTTGACAGGTCTTGTCCTACAAATCGCAAAAGCACACAAAGCACTTTTCATAGTCAACAACATAAGGAACTGCAAACCGTGAAATGTTGACAAACCCTGTTTTTTTTTATAAAGTACGAGATTTTACTTTGCCGGCTTCGCCTTATGTATTTATTCAGCTATTCCTCAAATTATACTTTTTTCCTTCGACTGTTAGAGAAAAAACGAGTCTTCCTTCCTGGTTTTGAGACAATTATAACCAGAGATACATTCACTCATTAAAAGTCAGCTGAAAATCAATCTTGAGAGGCATGTGGCTCTGAGACGCTGCTACCGACGGTGCGGGCACGAATCCCGCCTGTTTCACGGACGTTTGTGGATTGCAAAACATAACGAGAAGTCAGTAGTTGTTAAAATTACCCAAATGTAATAAATACGACGTATTATACAAACTTTACGTTAGCCAAGAATTACATACATGGCGTCCGAAAAGGGTTCAAGCTCTGTAACGCTGAATATCCTTGACAATGGTACCTAATTTGTGTATTTTTGCAGTTTGTCGGACAGGACCTTTTAAATAAACTTGCTTGGAGTTCCTTGGAAGACAACTTTATTATTTGCTAGGGTATTACGCCATTCCAACATTTCTTAAAATGAACTTTATTCTCGGTATCAGACTTTTTATTATAATAATGTAGACAATGAGGGCTTCTGTGAAGAATAGTTTACTTATATCAAAATTTCACAATAAATAAAAAAAAAAATTGTAAAATACTTTTCTTTAGAGAAAAAAAAATGTACAGTTTTAAATTAGTATTTTTAATGTACTAAAGTCCTTTATTGAAGCGAAACAACACATACAATTAATTACCCAACATTACTATTTTGTTCGTTTCATTAGATATAACAACATGCGATTACATAAATTCTAGGAATCTATTATAAGTAACTTTTAGTTTACTGGAATAACATTTTGTATCCATGGAGATGAAATCAGTTTGTAGTGTACAATGCTTTTCTGCATAAAAAAAAAAAAGAAACGCATAGTAGCTATTATTTCGTTTCTGCTCGTTATGTCAATTCACAGAAAAGCTAACAAAACATCATTGTTAAATTATTTCCAAGGATTTGTAAAGTTAACATCTCATGAATTACCATCAGAACTTAAGAATTCCTCATAATTATCTCCGAGATTATATTTGAATACGTTAGTGTTTACATAACAACTTTTCCTAAAAAAAATATTTTAATTTAATACGTTTACCAGCAAGAAACTTACAGAAAGTTAACATAACGGAATCATTAAAATTTATATTTTACTTATAAAACTCTTTCGGATATCATCAAACAAAATACGTCATAATTGTAATTTAATATCAAACAAGATCCTCTGAAGATGAAAGCAGAATGGCTTAGGAAACGATCGTTGGGCTCAAAATAAATAAACCACAACGAATATCCGAAAAAGATTTATTAGTAAAATGTCAAATACGTTGTGAAAACCTTAAAACACGTTATAGGCTACACTTATTCAAAACTCGAAACTTATTTGGTTGACTTATATTTTAAGGGTTTGGTTGAATAACAACAATCAGAGATATCTTATTTCAAGTTAATACATATCTATTAAATGTTTATGCACAGAAATATGTTTCAAATTCAATTCGATGCATGATTTATATAGGGTGTATCAATATTCGTTATATATATCTCGAAGAAAATACTTCAGATTTCCATTCAGAGAACTTGACTTACGAGACTGTTTATAATATTGCAAGGTACCACCTTTCTTGATTAGGGTACTTGACCACTATATGCAATCAGACTCTTACACACACATTACCGCCTAATCGAAGACAAATGGAAAAGTGCTTTGATTTACCTTGCTGTTTTCAGTTTGGTGACGTCACAATTTTTCCATGGTACCTAAACCCAAATCTGAGGTCAATTTCTTTTTATGTATTTTTGTTTAGGCTCTACATTGAACGCAAATAGTGCAAAAATACTGTATGAAGTTATAGTGCGAATTAGAGTCTGAGTGCAAGTAGTCGAAAAATGCAGCACAAAAGGTTGTATGCCTCATCTATACACAACGGACATAATTACAAGTAACTAAAGTTTTGTTAATATCTGCACTTTTATCTACTAGAAATCTAACAGAAACTCAATAACCTTCCATTGTTTTGTGACTATTATGTCGATTTTAAAATGTACAAATACTTAAATTTAGTGGAAAAAATCTGAATATACGAAAATATCTATACTAATATAGTTTATCAGATATATGATATATAACGGATGGAAATTAGAGCTGTAAGAGGGCCTAAAATAAGCACGAGAAAATATAGAGGGCAGACTACGCTCGCCACTGTTTGGCCAAGGTAGTCGACTGGTCTGAAACAGTAACGCGTCAAAATATCGTTTAGCTTGTGAGAGGTTTCGGGTTGGACACGAATGTTTCAGAAACACAAGAACATTACATTCATTTAATTGGCACGTACACTAAAACAGCTTTAACGAAATCAAGTTGAATAATAGATATTGGAGCCATTGTATCATTGGATAAATGTTTACTGTGGAGTATGTAGTGAGAAAAACCTCATTGTCTCTTAATCAGCTTAAGTCAATGCAAACAAATCAAAAGTTAGAGAGAAAGAAAGAAGGAAAAAAGAATGAAGAGAAAGAGACAGAGAGAGAGAGAGGGGGGGGGGGAGAGTGAGAGAGAGGGGGGGAGAGAGTGAGAGAACAGAAACCAGCAGGTACAAATTTGAACTTTCATAGAAACTGCATTTAACGAATAGATTTAATTAATTTTCAATTGAATTAAACGAATGGTTGAGGACTTTGATATCGGAGCCATTACATTTCGAAGAGAAAGACGCACACACACTCACACAGAGGAAGAAAGAGAGAAGAGATAAAGAGCGATAGGACAGATGGTGAAGCCAGGTTTGCGGTTTGATATTATTAGATAATTAATTACCTAATGAATAAGTTGGAGCTTTTAGTGCAAAATCAAAGTTCCGTTAATTTTACTGGAACATATCAAAGTGGTTTCCATATTTCTTTTTATGAAAAAAGGGGGGAAAATGTGAGAACCACAGTGCAATTAAATGTTGTAAAATATCTGTTCTGTAACAGTGATATGCACGAGATTTGTATTTTTATTTTAAACAAGAAAACCTTATTTCGAAAAATTCTATTTCAAGTTTTTTTTCTAAAAGGAAATCTAACCTCGATTTCTTTATTCAAAGTCTTTTAGGTTTCTGTAGATCAAACTTCTGATATTTCTTTAAACGATAATTTTTGCTTGTTCTAAGCTTCTCTGTTAGAGGTGTTCTTTTGATGATTTTCTATTAAAATGTTGACATATTTTTCACATATGGTGTCCCAAAAGTCAAATTCTACCGCAAAATATCTACAGCTATTCAAGCTATCAAAATGTAACTTCCACTAATTCACAAAAATCAAAATAAGCAACTTTTATTGGATAACCTATCTGAAGATTGTGTATCCAGAACCATCCAGTGCTCACAAACATATTAGTTTACAATAAAGAGATGATAGCGTGTTATACTGTTGCCTGTAAAGTACAGAATATAAAGACAAAACAGTTTAGTAAACTATTATACTCACAAGGGAACTTCACTTGCTGTTAGCAAAGTTGGGTAATGGGATTAGATTTATTCGAAGGACCATCCATAAATAAAGAAGAATAGAAAATTAGTGACCCCGCAAACCCCAAGTTAGAGCAACTCAATGTGAATTATGGAAAAGGTATGAAATCCCGCGGGAAATAGGTCATACGAAATCGTAAATAAGTTTTGTAAAATCATAAATTCCGATTGCCACCCGTCCCGATCATGTCGGGACTGTCCCGATTTTTGTCCTGTAGTCCCGAGGGACTCAAATTGTCCCAATTTTCACCGTTCAGAGTTAAAGCATAAAGAATATTTCACTAGTTGATAGTTTTAGATAACAATTCTTACACTTCTTGATTTCATTAAAGCTTTTCAATCTATAAATCACATTCTGATACGCAAATTATCGACGTTTTACAACTTTTCAGACTCTTCTGTAAATTGGATTCAAAGTTATTTAACTGGCCGCTCGCAGTATGTATCTGTTTCTGGTATTGAATCCTCTTTGAGAACTCTTCATCATGGAGTACCTCAAGGTAGTGTACTCGGTCCTCTTCTCTTCTGCTTGTACATCAATGATTTGCCATCTGTATTACAGCACTGTAAATACCATCTTTATGCCGACGACTTTCAAGTATATATATATATAACTTGTTCTCCAAGTGAGCTACCCACATATATTGATAAATTGAATGAGGACTTACGAAGAATTGTTCAGTGGTCAAACGATAACGGTCTGAAATTGAATCCATCTAAATCTCAATGTCTTCCTATAGCTTCTAAAGCAATTCTTTCATCTCTGAACTCTTCTTCCTCTCCCAACGTCTTTCTAGATGGAATGATAATTCCTTCCTCGCACACCGTAAAAAAATTAGGTCTTATTTGTAATGAATATCTAACTTGGACGGAATACGTTAGTACTGTCTCTAAAAAGGCCTTTGCAACTTTACATTCTTTGAGCAGACTTAAAAATGTTCTTCCCATATCCCTTAAGAAAATGCTTGTTCAGGTCTTAGTAATGTCTCATGTGGATTATTGCAACGTAGTGCTTGCCAACCTGGATGATGTACACACGTACCGGCTACAGCGCATTCAAAATGCTTCAGTGCGTTTTATATTTAATCTTAAACATTATGATCATCTAACATCTTATTTCAATAGGCTGCAATGGTTAAAAGTCTACAACGACTGGAGTGGCATTCTTTAGTGCTTCTATTTAAAATTCTACGCGATCGGCAACCTTCCTATCTTTTGCAACGTTCTAAGTTCCTAAGCGATCATCACAACCGTGACACTAGGTCTCTCGCAAACCTATTACTTTCTATTCCTCACCATAACTCATCCTTTTATTCGAAGTCCTATACAGTTTCAGTATCCCGTAAGTGGAACGGACTGCCAATTTCCATCAGAGACTCAACTTCATTAACAAGTTTTAAATCTATGCTTTACAGCTACCTCTTAGAGCAACACAACTAAGATATGTTTGAATAGTATTCTCTCAAATCGTCAATTTATATCCAATAAATACTAGTATCTCTTTAGCTGTCAATGTAAATTTAATTGTAAGTCGATAATGTTAGTTTATATAAATTCTCATGGTGCTCATGGCATTGCATTTATACCTATATTTTTCGTGTATGTGTGTGTGTGTATGTATGTACGTGGTTAGTGAACTTTAGATTATCTAAGATCTGTAGTGTAGATAAGTTTTTGTTTTGTTTCCTCTCTTTTAGCTTTTGCTTTATTTTGTTTACATTTATGAATTTCGTTGTATTATAAATCTCTTCCATCTTATAGTAGTGTTTACCGAAACTGTTAATTACTCTCTTTGTATTCATGGTTCAGTGGTAGAAAAGGCCGTAACGGCCTTAACTTAGCCATGTAAAACAAGACATAAATAAATAAAATACACATATTATTACTTTCAGACACACAAATATGATTTCATTATTTTATTTTCCAATTTTATTTATTTATTTCGTTCCTGAGTAATATCAGTCAGACACGGTTACTTTTCCATGCATGAAGTTTGGAAGAAGTGATTGTTGAAGGACATCACCCTTCAAACTTATGGCGTGCTTCCTCAATAGCGAATGTAACGATTTCATGAACAGCTTTAGTTTTTCCATAGATATAACTGAAAACTAATTTATAGAAGTAAATAGAAGATCAGAAAAAGCATTAGAGTACTTTAAACAAAGCATATATTTCTTTGTTTCCATATGTGAGCATGAAGGGGAGTGTATAAGGGTGTTCTTTGTGTGCGTGCGTGTTTTACCTTTAGTAACTTTGTGATTTTGTTAAAAAAATCTGAGGGTGATATCGATAGAGGATTGTGTCTTTGGGTTGACAGGATACGGATGAATGAACCATAGGGGAAAAGGGGGGGGGGATTTGATCTCAGTTGGAGCCTTGGAGGACAACATGAAGCTTCGTCAGCAAAATCGGATCACTTCTGCTCCACTGGTATTACTCGTAATAGTAGCAGTAATAGTGGCCTTGCTATTAGTGCCAACTGTGTTCGTTTCCCTCTCTTTCTCTCTCTCTCTCTTCCATTTCCAAATCTTGCCGTTTCAAAAGACTGTAAAAGTAGTCAACATATCATGAGCGCAGTAATCTCTTTAGCGAAAATATTGGACACTAGGATTCGCTGAACATGGTCGATCAGTATATATATTTTCCAAGTTTGAAAAAAATAATGCACTATGTAGCAATACCGAACAACTGTAAACACAAATTCAAAATAAACATTTCACGTGTTCGGATTCGCATACATTTTGATTCCTACTTCACTATTCTGTTAAATTCTTTGGAATTTCAAAATATTTCTTTGTCTATTTTTATACATGTGAGTGTACATACATAAAGGACGTGCAGTTTATAAGAAAACTAAGTAAGCTATTTACAATATATCTATAATATACTGTAAGAATAGTACACTTACTAACATATTTTTACACATGGGAAAAACAGTTTCTTAATATGGAAGAAAATGTTCTTATCTGTGCACCGAGAAACCATGTTCTTAGAAATTAGATATAACCATTCTCATTTAATAAAGAAATGAAAGCATGCCGGTTTGAGAATAAGATCAGTTATCTTATTTTCAAACCGGCATGTTCTCATTTTCAATTAAATGAGAATGCTCATTATGTCATTTCTACAAAAAATATTTCTCGGGGCACAGATATTTTTTTTTTTTCGTTTAAAGTTTTAAGAAACTGATTTTAACGGTGCAGATATCTTAGTTGGTATTCTCTTTGTCTGGTGTTCAAGAAGTGTAATTAACGTATAAATACAGAAAGTGATTAATTCAGTGTTTCTTTCAGAGGGGTGACCGGGGGTATACCCCCCAGACTGAGTCAATTACCCCTACAATTAAAAATAACAAATTTTGTAACAACAGAGACTCATTTATTGTTTTACTAGAATTACAGCCCTTCTTCTCTTTACTCCATCTACAGATCTACAATAGCCCAACAGAACATTTTCCATGAAAGAAACACGGGTTTTATTATGCCCTAATGAAGGTAAAGTTTATTTAACAGTTAATTTTGCACTTAAATTTAACAGAACATTTCTAGTACTCATTTTGTTTACAAGATGTCCCCAAAATCTGCCATTCACTCATTTTTGCGTCAAACTTTATTATGTAGAGAGATAAATGATTAATTTACTATATTTGCGTCTTCGATAAATAAAAAAATTATCATTGCAAAATAAGACTTCATTTATGGCACCACAAGGGATTTATGGCACCATATTCTTAATTCTCACTTTAAATATTAAATTATTCTTACTATATTTACTCGTCCCCACGCATTATGTTAAAGTGTTCTTCAATCTTTCCGTTCCGTTCCGTTCATTTGGCAAATTTTTCAGGAGTTGAAGTTTCGGACGATGAGTCCATGCCTTCTATATGTGAAACGATGTTAGTGGCAAAGATGAATTAAATATTGGTCATTAAAGACAGAACGCAACTGTCGCAGTTCTGTATTGTCAGGAATTGATGAGAATATAAAGTAATTAAGAAAATATGAAGAGAAAAGAAGAGGGGAGATGGAAAATATCAGCTGCTGAAAGGTGACTTGAATCACTGAGATGTTGTGTGTAACTGTATTTTGATTATTTATTATATCGGAATTGTACTGTTGTAGAATTTATTTATTTTTTACACGCAGAAAATACTTTCTGAAGTATGTCAATAATTGTAGGTATTTTGTCTAACAGTTTGGGTGTAGTCTTGAGAGTATTCAAATCATCACTGAGTGATAGAAGCAGTTCATTGCTAGTTAGATCTTGAAAAATTCTTTGAATATGTCTCCAACAGTGACATTTGAAGTGTTTGTAGTAGAGGCTGCCGGAGCAGTAACTGCAGTAGGTGAAGCAAATTTTTGAGCTCCCTGAGGAGATGTCTTGTGAGTATTTGTTCCCTTAGATCTGGCGTCTGATTGCCTTTGTATGATTTTTTGAAGAGTTTTGCACCCTCTGTAATTAGCTGTATGGGTGCTGCCACAGTGTACACAGTGGGGTGTATCAGTGTTTTTCTTTGGACATTGTGAAGATAAATGAAGCTGTCCACATTTGACACAGCGAGGTAAATTGTAGCACGATGACTGTACATGTCCAATGCGCTGACATTTATGACATTGGAGAATAGACGAACGTTTGTAAGGTTCAACTTTGATAACATGATGGACTAAATATCGTATAGAAAGTATTTGAGATGAATGTTCATCATGACGAATCGTAGCAAGAAACAATGGATATCTAATTAGAGCCTTGGTGGTATTATCCTTACCATGCATTTGCGTGACAGAAACTACAGAGAATCCTTGTAAACCAAGATCTGCAGCAATATCTTCAACAGAAGTGTCAAGTGGCAATTTTCTGATGACAACTTTTGTGGTACGATCTGGTCTTTTATTTTCAGTAGCAAATTGAACTTTTTGCTGTATACAAAAGGTTTGAAGCTTGTCAAAATCTTGTTTTGTTTTGGTCTGAAATTTAATAAAATCAGATGTGTGTTTGATGACTGGACGATCCTTACAGATAGCAGATAAGCTTTTACAAAAAGTATATCTCTCAGTGATGCCATACAAGAATAAAGCAGGTGGATATGGAGTGCGAGCATTAATAGGCTTTTCATGATGAGCTGTATTTTTAGAAGAGTCTAAATTATCTGAAGTTAGTGGTTGAAATGAATTTGAAGTAACAATTGGTGTATTGTCAGTTGAAACTGTTTGTAGTTTGGCAGATTTCTTAGGAAAATGAAAATCATCAACGTCCATAGACGAAGTGTCAGGTGTCCCCAAAAAGGGCCGATTAGAACAAGTGCTATGTGAGACGTCATATTTGAGAGAGGAAGACGAGGAGGATTTTGAAATATCATTAGATGAAGCGGCCTTTGTAGCGGCATCAGCAGCTTTTATGCGTGCAGCACGTTCATGACCAGCAATCATAATCGCATCATTATTATAGGTTCTTTTATATAGAGAAACATCGCAAGGACTCAAGCAAAACTTGAAGTCGGGCTTTTTCATATCTTCAACGAGAGTGGCAACATCTTTTACTTCGAAACTCATAATTATTCCGGTTTTTGGCTGGAACCAAGCAGAACAAGCTCCTCACGCTTCGGATCCTATTACTCGAAAGGTGTGTTCAATCTTTCACAGATTTGAGCTAGCTTTTGAGGCGAGCAGATCATCGTTCACGTCGGAAATTGGCGGTCCCAATAGGCATATAATAATAAGCTAAACAAATAACTATCGTCCGTAAATTAAATACGATTAAGAATTCAAAGTCGTGTAACATCGAAAGTGAGTAGATATGAAATATAAAAAAGTTTCTCGGAAAGCTTTCGTAACTTTACCGAAGGCCCTTTTCAGGAACAGGTTAGATATCCTGAATGCTAACCTAACCTCAAAATAAATTAAAGTGTGTGTTTTTTTAAAAGACAGTGGAATTCTGATAAGGAAGAACTTTACAGAGACATCAATTTCCCACACATTTTGGACTATTTGGCATCCTGCAAAGAAAGATACAAAAGAAATATTGAAAATAAAAAATTCGCAAATATCAACTTCCCAGAACATATAATGAATGTGACAATCTTACGCCATCAGATCACCTTACAGGAAATCCTAAACATCTAACCAACTAATATATACAGGGAACAGAGAGAACAATGAAAACAAAGTAACAACTCTCAAGAATACAAAACACGGAGGAAACGAGCTTCAAGGTGGAATATAAACATAAACAAAGGCTCTTGGAAACACTCAAATATTAAATATTACAAATATTACTATGAAAAATCTTATTCCTTTAACCTTAATTTAACCACAATTATCACCTCAAATCTCAACAATTTGACTCAAGACTAACGAACACTAGACAAATTATTCCAATAGTATTCACAGCCAATTTATTATTACAAATATAGCCTAACTGTGCGTTTTAGGGCGGGTCGCTTAACTCAATAAAGGGATTTTTATGGTAAGCGGATAAGATATAAGATATCTGGTTGTTTGTTTGGTGGGGGCTTCGTGTCCGGGGCAGGCTCCGGTTCCCCCCCTTCATATACATGAGTAATTTCAGACTCCTACTTAGATTATATTACTAAGGATGAAAGTGGCCTCAAATGGCCAGAAATCCTGACCCGGTGGCCCTGCGGGCCTAAGGGCAATTAACATATTCTTGCTTGCTTGGTATTTTAGCGATATCTCGGTCGGCTTTGCACTACGATGACCTTTTTATTACACGTTTTTTATTAACTTACTCTGTAATCATATTTCATCTCTGGTACAAATCTTACAACATTAATTTAACTCATTTCCTTACGTCATACAATGATGAAATTTTGCACAGCGACGTAATTCGGCCTATAATACAACATTCTATTGTTACTTTCATAATATATTTCTATATATGTATATATTTTAAAAACAATTTTAATATTTTGTTATTACAGACTTATTTATCCTAAAGTATGTAGTAGCCTGCACCGCGGTTGGGTTTGGCTGGTTGCAGAACACTTTAGGATTTGGGTCACAAAATATTAGCTGGAGAAAATGTATGAGCACTGAAATAACCCGAAAAGAATAATAAATAAAATAAATTTAAAAAGGATTAAAAATTATTAAAAAGGATTTATTTAAAACACGCTTTTTTAAGCAAAGAAAAATGGACTAAAAAGTAAAAAATAATAAATTTTTGAATAAGAGAAAAAAAAGCGTAAGTGCTCATATATATCATGATTTTATGATGAGGTAAGCAAGAGCACCCATGTTTTTATTTTCCGATTCATAAATTTATTATTTTTTACTTTTTAGCCCATTTTTCTTTTCTTAAAAAAGCGTGTTTTTTAAAAATTCTTGTCTATTTTTTTTAAATTTTAAACTGACCACTTTTTCAAACTCTAAGAGATAGTAATTGTTCCATTTATGTTGGCGAAAAATTCAAATTTTTAGAGAGGTTAGAAAATTTGAAAATTGAATTAAAAAAACTAAGTTAACAGTTGGCAAGAAAAAATATATGTTATGTATTTTTAGTGGTTCTATAACCATAAATTTTTCAGATTTTTTAAAGTTGTAGAACATAACCAGAAAATAAGACACATGACCTTGCCTCTCAAGTAATACATGCACTGTAAACACAAGTTCAAAAGTGCCGTTTGCCAGGTCACCTTCGTGGACGGTTGGTCAAGATGTCGGCTTCTTGAGTGAAATGTCCCAGATTCGAGTCCCGTCTGGGGCAACACTTTTTTCTTTTTTTTCTTTCAAAATATATTTTTATATGTTCGTATGTATTAGCTAATAATTGCTAGGATGTATATAAATAACTGATTGCTACTGAAAGCTAGGATGCACACCCAGATCGCATAAGGCACGCTCTCATATACAGTCACTTTATAAATTCTTCAATTTTGCGCGCCATGGGTTTCTTTTTAATCATGCATGAACAAAATTACTTCTTTTACTTTTTTTAGTACGAAATATTTGAGAAAAGGATGTCTTTACAAGTTTTGTTCTTACGACTGTCTCGACCGTGAAAATGAACATCACAGAGATTGGGATAAGATAAAGATAAAATGAATTTTATGTGTACCAAATAACAGGTGGAACCGAATGTTAACGGCACTTTTACGTATGCCCACTGCTAACCGGAGGCCCCTCGCAGCTCCGCAGCCCAGTTCCCTTAGGACGCACCGTGCCCCCTTGACACATCGCTCGGTGTGCGTCCAGACACATCCTAGCTTTCAGTAGCAATCAGTTATGTATATACATTCTAGCAATTATTAGCTAATACATACGAACATATAAAAATATATTTTAAAAAAGTATTGTCCCGGGCGGGACTTGAATCCGGGACCTTTCACTCATGAAGCCTATGTCTTAACCAGCCATCCACGAAGGTGACCTGGCAAACGGTGCTTTTGAACTTGTATTACGTAAGAAGCCCGGTCAAGTGTCTTATTTTTTGTTATGTTCTACCACTTTAAAATAATCTGAAAAAGTCATGGTTATAGATAGAACCACTAAAAATACGTGACATTTATTTTTCTCGAGCCAACTGTTGTCTTAGCTTTTTAAATTCAATTTTCAAATTTTCTAATATCTCTAAAAATTTGAATTTTTTGCCAACATAAATGAAACAATTACCATCTTGTAGAGCTAGAAAAATCTTCAATTTAAAATAAAAGATGGTCATCGTAGGTGCAAATCCGACCGACATATCGCTAAACTTCCAAAAAACATATTTTAATTTATTTTGAGGTTAGGTTAGCATCTTTTCAGCTGAAATTTGGTGGAGAGACATAATTTTTGATGCTGAATATGATAGTTGTTTTTATCACGATCCCTTCCAAGGCACTTTTCACCATCTTATCCTGCTAGGCCCTTTGAACTTTCTATATGTAATAGGATATTCATGAGAGTCTTTTTCGCCAAACCATTTCAAATGCTTATTTTTACTCGTCTTGGCGACGAAACACATACCTAAAGTTAAAACGGCGGAAGATGAAAAATAATAAAACCAGTTTTGAGCAAGTAGTAAGACTACTTCTGGTGAATCTATAGAAATTAACAAAATGGTCAAGCAACCAACATTCACGGGGAATGACCCTGAACGAAACTTGTCAATGGTTCAGAAATCAGCAACTGAAACACTCTCATAGTGACAGACCACTTACAATTTATGAAATTGTGTCTTTTGAATAAATGTCTCTTAAATTTCAATACAATAAAGTAGATATGCACATTACATGTAAGTTGTGTTTATATTACTATTTGTGAGAAGGGGGTCAATAGTTTTCACCAGATTTTTAAAGGTGTCCTTGACTAAAATTAGAACCTCTGCTCTAATTAGAAAGGGATGTGGAGGAAATGAGGGTTTTATTAATTGGATGTTGGGCAAAAGAATATTTCATCGTTCTTTATTTTCTTCATTCAAATTATCTGGATTATTATTAGTTTGCCTTATAATCGTTTTATTGGTGAGATTAATTATACGATGATGGTGATGAGGTGCGCTTTGACGTCACAATATGTGTATTTTGTTAGTAAGAGGAATGCTGGGTTATCTTCTGCTTAGAGGGTACTCTGAACTGATAAGGACAGTATGGACCCTGTTAGTAAGCGATTATTACTATGGAAAGTATGACGGTGCTATGAAAGGAGGAGTGTCGGGTGTGTGGTAAAAATTAAGGAAATCTTCGTCAGGGTGATCTGGCTGTATGTTATGTCACTAGTGGGAGAAGAGTAGGGAAAGTGGTGTTGCTGTCAAGGTAGTTCGATGTATGGGTTTAGTGGTGGCATGTATGGTGTCGATGAGTAGAGGATAATAAACTTCGAGGTGTCTTCGGATGAATTTGTTGCAAAGCTGTTCAAAATGGTAAAGTATATACGGAAATGGTATACGGTCGTAGAGTTCGACTGTGGGGTTGGGGAGTTTGATGCGGTGTGCTGTTCGTAGGGCACATCTTTCTAGTATTTGTAGTTGGAGGTGCTGAGATCCAAGCGGTGAAGCCATAAGTGAGTACAGGGCGAAGGATAAACTTTATATGTATTAAGAACATTTTGGTTGTAAGTTTAAGTGGTATCTGTTAAGTGTTTCAGGAGATTTAACCTATTTAAAGCTTTGGGTGCGATGGTGCTGAGGTGTGGGAACCAAGTGAAATGATGATCAAATGTGATTCCGACGTAAAAAAAATGTTTTGGTTAGTTGTATGCGCGTATTATCGATGGTAATTGAGAGATGATTTCGATTGCGCTGCATACGAGTACGTCATTTTGGTGGGATGAACACGATGGCTTGTGTCTTACGAGAGTTTATTTTGAATCGCCATTTATTACACTTGTCTGTGAAACGTTGTATAGTTTCATTCACAGAAATGTTTATCTGTTTGATGGCTTTTGCACGGGCGAGAAAGGCTGTAACGTCTGCGTATTGAAATAGTTGAATATTTGGAGGAAGTGGTGGAAAATCGGCAACAAACAGAAGGTTGAGAAATGGAGAGAGGGAAGAACCTTTAGGAACCTGATTATAGGAGAATTGGGTGTGAAAGGGTTGAATTTATGTTGATTTAAACGAGTCGGTGTGTGAAAATTAAAAATTATACGTAAGCAGGCAATAAGCATTTTAAGTATGAGAGCTTCGTATTAGACTTTGTCGAAGAACTTTTCAAGACCAAATAAAATCAGACGTGATCGTTGGGATTTGTTATATTGATGACTGATTAGGGTTGTGAGCTTAAGGAGTTGGTCGTTAATACTATATCTGGCACGAAAGCCTGGTTGGTTATGGTCGTTCTGGTGGATATGGAGACGATACACAAGGATTCGTTCAAGAATTTTGCTCAAGGTGATAGTCAACCGAATTGGAGGGTAAGAAGAGACGGCATCTGGAGGCTTGTGAGGTTTCAAGAACATCACGTATTTTGAGGTTTTCCAGTCGGGGGAGGGGTATGTAACCGCTACGAAGTATAAAGGTATAGATGATGGCGAGAAGGTATATGAGATTATAGGGAAATTCTTTGACATGCCGGTTAGAGATGTTGTCAATGCCAGGTGTGGAAGTAGGTTTTGTCGTGATGCGTGGGGTATCTTTGACTGCAATAGGTGCGGTGAGTGGATTTGTTTGGACGTGCATGTGGGTAATGTTGGGTTGTAGGTAGGGAAATACAAGGTTGAATCTTTGAACTGGGCGAGGACGTTCGGTTCTGGTGGGTTTCGGGGAATAAATATTTCCTGTTGGTATTCCGTAAAGGCGTCTGCTTCGTCGATGTCAGTCAAGAGAGGTTGGTTTTGATGAATTATGTGTTAAGGAGTTTTGTTGTATTTGCCTGTTATTACAGTAGAACTAGGTTATAATAACATCCAAGGGACTTGAAAAATTGTGTCGTTCTAAGCAAATGTCGTTGTAACCAAACTTTATAAAGTTATGAGAAATATGTTAGTTACACAGAATACCTGACGCTATAGGCAAGGTGTCGTTATAACCGATTTCGCTATAACCGAGTTACACTGTATTTTGAATGTTTTCCATTATTTGGTAGGATGTTTGAATGTGTCGAGTTTGTTGCAGGTTTTAACTCACTGCCTGAGTTCGTAAGCCTTGCAGTAATTATGAATGACTCGCTAAAATTGACGATGAAGACGAAGAGATTCTGGGTTCTTGGTGTATTTATAGTCTTTATAAGCTTGAGGTGACCATGTTATCAGTGGAAGGTAATCAAGGGTGAGTTTGTGGTGGTGGGAATGAATTTGTTGAATGTGGTTTGGATATATGTGATTATTTGATCCAAGCTTTGGTAGAGGTAGTTTTCGGTTTCTGGAGGAACGACAAGGTCAATTTGTTGGCTTAGGTAGAGGCGATATGCTGTCCAGTCAGCTTTGTCGTATTGTAACGTAGTTCGTAGTGGAAATGTAGTTAGTGTCTGCTGCTACGTAGGGTGATCGATGGTGATTTTGTTGGACCCGTTGTCACTGTCTATGAGATCACTGTCACGTTTATATAATATCGTGAGTTCAGATTTTATGAAATGATACCTACATTGGGTGTGGTATTGGATTCTGGTCGGACAGATTCCGGTATTTGTATGATGGTGGCAGTAATATGAGTTAGGAAGAAATGATGAAATTGGTCTTTCTCGTGCTGTTGCTTACGATGCATGTTAATGTGACCCATGTTGATGTAATGTCGGAAGTTATTGGAGATGAATAAAAAGAAATTATATGGCATTGCATGGGGAGATGTATATTGTAGCTAGAGAGATACAGAAGTTTCTTAAGTATAAGGTGACTATAATATGCTCAGGTAGTTGACGCTGTTGAGGATTATGAATACGATATGGGATGTTTGCAGAAAATCCTTAGGCTATAACGCCGTTTGCTCGAAGTGCATGGAGTTTGATATGTCAACTTCTCAGCCACGACTACACAAGGTCCTCGATAGCAAGCTAACAAGTTCCAGTTAGGCTAGGTAAAGTTATAAATTGTATTATTTTTATCCGAGTATTACTTTATGGCGGTCATCTTTCAAGATGGCGGCCTTATGACGCGGCAGTGGAGTTGTTAAACTTTATTCTATCATTTTTATCACACTTTTGTCATAAAGATACAGTTGTCTTACTTTTAGATGCAATTTATTTGCGGTCGGTTTAAAACGTATTTCTTCTTTATGTCCACCATCTTAGAATATGGTGGCTTAATTACTACAGGGGCGTTGGTAAACTTTATTCTACCATTTTTATCACACTTTTTACTTCTAAAGAAACAGTTGTCAGAGTTTATGTTTGCGGTTTAGGTAAAATTTTGCTTAATTATCAGTTTTTGGAGTTCATTTTTCAAGATGACTTAGGTTCCATGTTAGGTCGCCATTACTTTTCATTAGCATATTTTATGTGTAGTACACATTTATGGAACTATTTCTATTAGGATATACTGAATTGTATATCCAGAGATCAAGTATTTATTGATACTAAGTTTAAGAATTGAATAAATGAATATATTTTGTGGTAATGTTGGATCCGTGACTAAGATCAACAATTCTACGTATTTAGTTTCAGAAAGTCGATTACTAATATTGTTTATACATTAAAGAGTTTAATCTACTCTTTGATTTGTGATTGAGTTGATAGACCAGTCATTTGTATGGAGTAACTTTAGAAATGGCACTCACAGTATACTCATCATTATTTTGGCCACTCATGATATTCAACTTTCATTGGGCAAGTGTGGATATGTTACTCTCTTTATATCATACATAAGTCGATTACCATTGGCATCCGAGGATAATTGAAACTTAGTTAATATTGAAGTGTTAAGTTTTTCGGTGGAAAACTTCAAAAACATTTTTTGATGGCTACTTCAAGTATATTATTCCCTATCTACCATTCCAATAAAGACAAAATTATATTTTTAAAGACTCCTATTTTTTTTGTAAATTACTGGAATTGGATACATCTAAAGCAGCTAGTTTATTACTCTCTTCACTAGTAATTTCGCCCTTCTGAATTTGGAGGATGTTAGTTTATCACAACTAGAGGCATACTTGTTGCAATTATTTGACAGCCCGTCAAATTTAGAATACAGCAAATTAATCTTCATACGACGTCGGAACAAGTTGGACAACCTTTAATGGATTACATTCAGCAGTTAAAATCTCAGGTGAATAAATGCAATTATAATAGATTTCTTAATAAGGCTCTTGTGAACCAGTTAATTTTTGGCCGTATATGACATTAATTTACGCAAACGTCTATTGGGAATTGATAAAGTTACGATTAATGATGTTATTAAAATAGAAATTCACCATGAGATGATAGAGCGTGACAGTTAACAACTTTCACTTCATTTCAATTCAGTTTAGGAATATCACCACGATATTAATGTAATTGGACATAAGGGTCAACATAAATAATCATATTTTGAAAATTATGAACAACATAAAAGAAATAACCAAACTAACTGGATAAGGAATTGCCATTTATGTTGTCGATCATATCCATATATTGCATGCCACGCATATAGGAAACAATGCCACCTCTGTGGAGCATTCGGACATTTTCGAATTAGATGTGCAAAATCAATGCAACAAAATGAGATAAAGTCATTACCTACACGGAACCAAAACAGTCGAGTAAAGTAAGTTTCTACTTCATCAGACAACAACATTAATGAAGTTACAGTAGGATTTGGAATGGATGATCCAACCTATTTTATTGTACGTTTCATTTTTGAAATTTCTTTCATGACATTGGACATATCCGCAAATAATGTGGCATAAACATTACTTGACACAATATAAAGAAACTGTGGGTGTCACCGTCCCCAATCACCCAATTGTCAGTGTTGCCAACCAATTTTATAAAAAAATAATGTGTGTGTCTCTTACTTATGCAAGTCTACACGTCCTTTCATTTACACCAAATTTTGCACATGTAGATAGGTTCTGGGACCATTCGTATAAATAGTTCGGGTCGGGTCGATACCGTTGGCTCACTGAACTTTGCGATGATATCAAGGGATTCTCGGAGCCTTCACAATTATTGTTAGTAGAATCGCAGAGCTCACTTGTTTCATCAATAACAAAAGAATGCTTTTTATAGCTTTAATTTATGACTGTAAATATTAAGTATCGTAATTTAATGAAAACATTTTGAATGTAGTAAACACATTATAACATAAACTGAGAGAGAGAGAGAGAGAGAGAGAGAGAGAGAGAGAGAGAGAGAGAGAGAGAGAGAGAGAGAGAGAGAGAGAGAGAGAGAGAAAGGGAGAAAGAGAAAAAAAAGAGAGAGAGAGGTCCAAATACGGGCTACCACTTTTATTTTTCGAATATCTTCAAAATGTACCAAGGAATGTACTAAACAACAACTACAAATTTATCTGAGATATGTTTACTTTATAATGTAGTTGCAAATTTAGATTTGAAACCCATGAGTATGATATTAAACACATATTTTACAGAGACGTAATAATCTTGCCTTTTGAAACGCTGGTCTAAATATGGACTACCCTTTAAAGTTACCTTAAATAATTAAGAATAAATTTTAACAGTTCAAAATAATGTTCAAGAGTGATATAGTGATGATAAAAGCATATTTACAAAAGTCAGAGATAGTCCTCCTATTCTGCACCAGCGCATTCTTTATGTGCTCACCTCGAACACATGATACACATAACCCATAAATTTACCTGTGTGTTCAGAGAATATCCTGTCGCAGAATATACAATTCGTATCTTCATCATCTGGCTTTTCTTGTGCAGCTGGCGTATCAAAGTAACTATCTTCATCATCACAAAACACCATTCTTCTAAATCTGATTCTTGTCTTGTGTATTATTCTGTCCCGTTCCGGTATATTGCATTTTTTAAATTGTTCAGCTCTTTGCTCAATATAACTGAAAGATAATGTCTTGCATTTACTCGACTTTCTGCTTTTACAGGAAAGCCATAATTGTTGCTTAGTATGGGTTATGCATTATAACAGTAGCACTTCCTCGTTTTCTAAGTTGATTGCTGACTTTTGTCTTTATGACGGGATCTGCTGAAATATGAAAAGGACTTACTAGGTTTGAAATTCCAAGTACTGTGCTCTAAGAGAAGGAAACTCTTAAGATAAAGATGTAGGTAGGCAAGGTAGCCCGTATTAAAACATTCATAGGGGTTGCTTCGTGACGCAACAGAAATCAATACGCAATATTATTTATTCTTTGTTTTGTATTATACTGACTACGGGTGCTGTCTCTGAGAAATACAACTTATCTTATAAAACATTTCATACTTGGTTGTATTGTGGTTTTAAAAGCTGGTTGATTTCTTGAATTTGTGCGTGCTCCAGTGCCGCGATGTCTAGTATCTTTAATCAGATAAGCTTGTGCTGAAAATGAAACGTTGTCACATACCCGTGTTTGATGTGAACCACTATTAGTACATCACGTTGATTACGTGAGTATATCATAAAAGTGATTTATTTGCTACACCCTGCTTTGTTTTTAACAAAGATAATCTACATCGTACTATTTTAACGATAGTTCGCTGTACATTTGTTTGAATTTGCATCTGCGCTAAATGCGGATGGTGTCCTTGTTGTCGGTGTAGAGTTTTTTTTTTGTTTTTGTAACAACCAGACAGTAGTTGTTATTTCGAAAATACAATATTATTATTGTATCTTTCTCACCTCAGTCACTTAGTGTATTTATACAACTATATTTTTTATGCTCTCCATTGAAAGTGGAAATATACTCAACAACAAAGTATTTAAGGCACTTTTAAAAGTCCCCATTTACCCATAACTGCAAATTTTGAGATTTTTTCCCTGTATCGAAGGAAATTTACCTTTATATGGCAATACTGGATGTAAATAGTGTAATAAAATGCATTTTCAAACTGTTGAAAAAAGTCAGTCCGGAGCAATAACAAAAGTCAGTCCGGCGTCAAAGCGTGTCAGTCGGGCACAAAAAAGCATGTCAGAGCACTGGCGGCCGGAAGCATGTAGGGCATTTGTTAAAAATTTGCAACTCATTTTAAAGCTCTTTAGTTGTAGGGAGAAATTCCAGATTTTAAAAATAATGCAATTGTTCAGTAGTACAAACTCTGTGTAAGTGATGGACTGACATAAACAAGCAGGTGTAAAAGTGGTTGAAAAATTAAGTTCCTTCAATTTTTTTCACTTGTCTAGGAATGTTATAAAACAAATTCTGAAAATTTTTCCACATTTTTTCAACAAACGCTTAATAATTAGGTACTCTTTAAACTCACGAATATGAGCTAGACAAAATACACGGTTTGCGATAAAATATGTCATGTGAAATATATAAGCTAATTAACATTGATATTGGTGATAAACTTAAACTTTCAAACGGCATATAGTTTGTAATTTTCTAATACGTTTCATGTTTCTTCAACAAGGTTGACATTTACGTGAAATTGTCCATTAGGTAAACTGGTGATATTGCAAGCACCTATATTCCACTATTACCAAATGGAATGGAAAATATACTTGAATAATCACCTATTAAGCTAAAATTTAAGAAATCATTGTGACGAACATAGAAAAGAAGTTAAGCAGAAAATAACAATGAGGAGTCAGATACTGGAGATGCATTGTCGGTAAAATATATTCATCGTCCAACAACGCACAACGAATCCCACACTTCTGGCGCAGTTCAACTACTACGAAATCGTGAAACCATATCTTCCAATCCAATCCAATCCAATCCAATCCAATCCAATCCAATCCAATC
>JAGDQP010006465.1:7925-26151 GCA_022664845.1 Lepisma saccharinum | reverse complement strand
TCCAATCCAATCCAATCCAATCCAATCCAATCCAATCCAATCCAATCCAATCCAATCCAATCCAATCCAACCCAACCCAATCCAATCCAATCCAACCGAATCCAATCCAATCCAATCCAACCAACCCAATCCAATCCAATCCAACCCAATCCAATCTAGGATCTTTTGTCATTTTGTTGGCAATAAAATTCTACAATCCCCACAAAAATTGACCTTCTGATGCCGTTTCTTCTTCGTATTTTCTTGATTTATTCCTACCTTCTGCGGATGATCATCTCTCTTCAGTTGTCTGGCTGAGCCAGCATATACGTTATAGGCCTATGTATCTAAGCTTATCTTTCTTTATTCTTTGAAGTTTGTGTATTTTTCTTCAAAAGTTTATTAAAATTCTTCCACAAATTTCCGTTTCAGGACAATTGCTTTCCTGTTAAACAATTTCCTGCAAATGTTGGCCGCTAATTTTTGGAATCCACAAAATCTCAGCTTCACAATTTTGGCGTGAAAAGTTTGTCTCGGGAGATCGTAATGACATTTGACGTTCCGGATGATGGTTAGAGCCTGGGCTGAGCATTTATCTGTACCTTTATCCTTGTTAACACGAGTGGCTGTCTAGCCAGGATTCCATTCTTGTAGTTACTGAGATCCTCTTGGATCCGCGCCTGATTATATTAATATCTTGATATTTAAATCTACAGTTATGTAAACTTCGACGAGGTTCTCCTGTAAAGTTTAGAAATAGTGACTTAATAACTTCTGTTTCTATCTGTCTCAATTTCTGGAGAAAATATGACAGTTTTGAAGACTCCGTACGATTATTTAGATCTAAAAGATATTTCAGCTCCTGATGATATTTCAAGCAATGATAAAATAATACATTTAGACTTAGTTTTACCACATTCTGCTGCAGGTTAGTGTTCTCCACACCTTATCTGAATGTCATAAAATTAGGCCTTAATGTACAAAGTCGTAATCGTTTCCATATGCTGTTGTAGACTTTACTGAAATATATTTGGCAAATAAGCAAGCAAACAAGTTATACATATAACTAGTCAAATTATGATCAGCTTATCGTTAGAAACAATGATGTACAGAAGTAATAAGGTAAAACCAGTTCAATTCACTAAATTAGAATAAAAAAAAACCTAAAACGCTTTGGCGATTATTTTTGAAAGAAAGATGTGCTTTGCCGGAAGTGAGTGATGAGTTTGAAAGACAAAGCGAGAGAGATAGAAATTGTGGGAGTTAGTAAAGAAAGAAAGAGGTGTTACCATTGGTAGCGCTTCGTGTGAACTAATGTCCGCAAATCACGTCAAGGCAATTCCTCATCTTTCTCTTAGTTTTCGTTCCTCTCTCTCTCTCTCTCTCATCCTTTCTTTTCAAGTTTCCTTCCTTTTACCCAGCAGCACAAGTTAGGAAGTTCAAAAGGTCACCTACCCTCCCTTGTACTACAAAATGAACGATTCCTTTCACTTCCTGACACATCCACCATGAGATAATGAGTTATTGAAGAGACTTGGGTAGAAGTGAAGAAAGTAAGTTAACATTTGTCGAGAAAGACAAAAGTTTTGCTCATCACTACGTGGGAGAGAATAGCAAGGCCTTCTCTCTTGTAAACATTTGTTACGGAATCAAACCTGTCCTCTTTTGTTTAAAGAACACACAAACTCTTTCGAATTTTGTAATTTATTTTGTTTCTAATGATTATCTGATTCAAAGTTTTATTCCTACAGTAATATTTCGATTTTTCTGATACAAACTTGCACAATTATTAATTAATAAGGAGTTCTCTACTAACAAATAACTGTCGAATCAATATGCAAAATATTATGAAAGGGTGTTAAACATTTTTCTTACAATTTTTCAACTTACACCCTTTGGCCAGATAGGGGACCTATGGTGTAAGCTCGTCAAATGTCTGAGAAATCATCCCTCGGGAAGCATTCCTTATGAGTAAGAGAAGAGGAAATGTAGCGACTAAGTAGGGTTGACACCTTCTGATGAATAAATTACGGGACACTAAAAAAAAAAAAAAAGGATAATACCAGAAATATATGGGACAAATCTGAAATAACCTAAACTGAAAGTATATGACTACCAGCACAATTTAAAACGTCCATAATAATTCTCCTCTGCGAATGCTCTCAGTGCGAAAGCACTGGCGGCCGGAAAATGGAAATTTCAATTTTCTAACCACTGTTGTATCTCTTATCAACTAGAACAAATAGAAAGTATGAGCAGTATACACCGTCATGTTGGGGCCTGGGGATGTGAACAGAGTCTACTCGCCAGTTTCCATAGTAAACAACTGGAAAAAGAACATATTACGGTGTATTTGTTAAAATCATTGATATGTTGAAAATAAGAATGTGAATTTACTATTATAAGACGGGACAACCACTCACAATACGGAACACGTAATGTTTACCTAAAATACTGAATATTCCATATTATACGGAAGAGGTGGCAACCTTACGACTAGGGCTTTGAGCAGACACCATATAGGAATCCGCCTAGTGAAACTTTGGAAAACTCTGGAAAACTACAGTCAGTATGGCCGGGAGCAGGACTGGAACCTGCATACATTCCCAGTACCATTTGCTTTCCTAAATAACAAATCTTTCAGTCACAATCAGGTAAGTTTGGTTTTCTATGATGCCTGAGATGGAAAAAAGTCATGGAGAACGATGTTTCTTAAACGCTGAGACTTTGTTGGGATTGGGAACCCTTTTCTGGCAGTTTCCCTAACGGACCCTGATAGCCTGATGAGTCTCTAGTATTACTAAGGAATATAACTTTACCAAACTTCATTTTATACTTGTTGGATTTTATACAGACAATAATAGAATGTTACAATATTACGACACCAAAGCAGAAGAGTAATCGAAACCACAGAACACAAGGGTTCTTCAGAGCCTCAAAACTTTTTCAGCACAGTACCGGTACGCTGCTTATGTTTTGTTTTAAATTGACTATCTGCAACACAAATCAACAGTTTCATAATCCTGCTATGATGGGCATTTGCGAGAATTCACCAGATAGAAATGCTGAGGAATATTGAATACTGGTGTTCTCATTCTTCACGAAAACATGCCCGCTCAGACTAACAAAGACTTTCATGAATATGTAATCGAGGAAGTTCATAAAAAAAAAAATCACTCTCTTAAGCTAGTACCATGTAGTTTCCATCTGTTCTCTAATTTGATGTACCATCTCAAGAGCGTGAAATTTTCTTTCAACCAAGAGTTATGTAGCCCCAAGGCATAAAGAAATGTCAGTTGCTCCCGAAAATGAGATATTCTGACAAACGGAAGGGAAGGGTTTTCTACCTTGTAGCAAAGACTGATAAGTCAAATATAAATAGTTTTATATTTGTTTATTTTTATATTTAACTTATCTGACTTTGTCACCAAGTATAAAACCCTTCGGTCTACATGTTTGTCAGAATATCTCATTTTCAGGAGAAAGTTACATATCTGCTTATGCTTTGGGGCCACAGGATTCATGAAACACCATTCGTATTTATTAGAATTTTACAGTAAAAAGAATAAATATCTTTAAAATAAGTTGTAATATTTATGAATAGGTGAATAAACTTGCTATACTTTTTGTCTGTTAAAATATTATAATCAAGTAATGGTCTTGGTTTTCGTTGAATTCCCTTATCATATTTGGCCATTTTCATTTTCCTTCAAGCGTATCTCTTTCGCTTAAAACATTCCTTCATTGATCACCTTCGTCCTTCTTCTTGAGTCGAAGGGGAAAGTGCGTGTTCTTACTGACTCTCAAATCTTGGAAGAAATTAGTGCGTGTCGAGCTACAAAATGGCTTAATTATTAATGAACAAAGCTAAATTAGGTAATGTTTTGGAACTAAATTCTTGTAATAATTCTGCACATAGCATGGGGAAGTTTTAGTGTAAAACATTGTGTTTCGCAGCGTAATCAATCTAATTTCTTTTCCTCCTCTTCGCGTTTCGTTTTTGGAGCGTATTTTTGTTATATTGTTAAAAAGCAGCCAGAAGAGATTTCCAGCATGCGAAACGATTCGTTTGGTTTCGGGTTTCCCCTTTGGTTTCTGACAAAAGTGAATGAAATGATCATTCTTTTTTTTTTCGCTTTTTTTCGTCAAATACTTTTTCTTACACCCTTTTCAATTTCTCATTCCTCTTTCAAAAAGAAAAAAAAATACAGCGGGCAAAGATTTCGTTGAAAAAATGGTGGAGCAGGTGTGAGTTCTTGACTCGATTCTGTTTTATTAATTACAACGTTTTTTTTTTGTTTGAAATCATCTTTTGACTCCGGGCTCGGTGGCTGATTTAACCATTTCCTTCCGTTTTCCCCTTCGTTTCGTCCATTCGGAAGACAAATTTATTTTTGGTCTCTGTTCTCTCTCTCTCTCCCTCTGTGTGTGTGTGTTCATTTCTTCCTTTTCTTTTTCTCGTTTCTTTTAATTCAATTAAAAGAACTGTGAGTACAAGGTGGTAGTTTCTGGGGGATGGGGTGAGATGAGGAGACAAAGTAGGGTACATTTTCTTCTGTTACTTTTTTTTTATTTCGCGCAAGGGGGTTGGAAGTAATATTGAACATTAAATTGATTTATTGTTTCCACTAGGATGTAGATTTTAGCAAATGAGTTGGGGAAAAGGTTAGGAAGCATATTACTAGGTAATTAAGAGAACACTTCTGCTACTACTGCTGCAGCTGTGAGGAAACAACTTTTAGCACGTCAACTGTTAAAGTTATTCTATGGTACTGTTTCGATTACTTGAACTCATATTTGATATCGAACTCATATCGATACATCATCAACGTGTAGAACAAAATATTTTCTGGCGAAGTTAATCTATAATTACTTTCATCTACTGCAAAAGAAACATTCGTAGAAGGACGAAGAATGATTTGATTCTGTAAAAAAATGAAACATGAACTATGCAAACTGGTCCAAATAAATTTGTATGCTCTAAACTATAATAGCACCTAAGCTCAGAGGATACGGAAGTTATAACAAAGTATTGGTGGAAAATGACTTTAAGAGAACACTACTAACCCTATAGATAACAAAGGAGAGAAAAGGCAAATCGTTAATACATTGTTTATAAGGAAAATCATATATTAAAAAAATATTTTGAAGAATGGAACTCTTTTCTGAATGGTTCGATCTCAGCTGCCGACTGCCGGCCGCTTGGCCGAGCAGTCTGCGGCGGTAGACCATCGGCTCGAAGGTCCCGGGTTGGAGTCTCGGCTGGAGCATGGGTGTGAATTTTAACAGCTAAAGGCGAATTATGATGGGCCTAAGTCCAAAGTTACTAGACTGGCCCATATAAAAATAAAGTTTACTAAAGTTTTTTACTCAGCGGCCGACCATCCTGTCTAAGGTTTTCCAGAGTTTTTCTCAGTCACACCAGGCAAATGCCGGGATGACACCTTGAACAGAAACCCTGACTGACACCTTCCCGAATCCTTTCCCCTCCCCTATCCAGGCCTGAGCCTTAGATCCTAAAGACCTTAGATCAAATTCAAATTCTTTTTCTGAATGAAATCTAAATTTTCAAAATCTAATGACGTATGTTAATAATCATGGAATATTCAGCCGATCTTCACACATAGCCAATACGTTTGCAACAAAAATATAGATATAGGCCTATAATTGTGTACTATGGTGGACAATATAATGTATACATGACTTTATTATAGACGTTTTTTCTCTAAGCCTAGTAGATACTCCACCCAACTAGCGTAGAGTGGGATGTGTGTGATTCTGAGAGTGTGCGCGTGAAAGAGCAAGGGTTGGATTTTTTTCTTTAAGAGAAAACATGTCCTGGGTTCTGTAAAGATATTTGAAATTTCATGTAGAATTTAGCAAATAATGAAAAAAACTAAAGTCGCATTTCAAATTTCAAAGCAGGGAACCTAACACCATTTTTTACTTCAGATGAACCACCAGTTGAAATTTACTGAAAGGTGTAATTTAAATTGTTCAATAGTAAAGTTCCTTACCGAACATGGAGAAACGAAAATGAACTTTGAAACTTATAGTTGCTAGGTAACTATTTCTTTCTTAATGAATTGAGTATTCCATAGAACACTAACGTTATACACGAAAGACAAGAGAAAACACCATTTTTTGTCAGTTCTTAAAAATGGGGCACGTTATTCATGTAATACAATATTCTATATAATATTAATTATTACGAAACTTTAACTTTAACTGTGGCCTTAATGTTTAATGACTAAGCAAAATAAGTATTTCTCAGAAAATGTTAATACAGTGTGAGGTAAAAAAAAATATCTTCATTCAGTTTAAACACAAGCATTTGCGAGGTAAATCGCTACGTATCTCATATACTGAAAATAATCTAATGTAAAACCAAATATGACAAAATTAAACACTCTTTGTATGAGATGTTTTCCGATAACATAAAAGCTCGAAAGTTGGTCATAGTAAATCGTGGCTAATAAATAAAGCTGCATGTTAGACGTTAAGGAAACTCGTACTATGCACTGTCGGGAGTAGGAATTGCATTCACGTAAAATTGAAGTTATGTAGTGACTACGTAACACTATCGCTATGTAAGGTGGCGGCTACGTACTGTTGTCGTGACGTTAAATACCGTCATGGCTACGTAGTGGAGCAGCTATAAAGTCGCGGCTATGAAATGTGGTTCCTACGTACTATTGCTGCTATGAAATGTCGCGACTATGCAGTGGTGCCACTATGGAGTGTCGCGGCTACTTAGTGTCTCGGCTATGAAATGTATTGGTCACTAGCCCGCTGGCCCGTAGAAGAATTCTCCGATTTTCTTTACGATTGCAGCAAATCTTGCATACATGTGCAATGTGCACTAGGTTATGGGATAGTCCGTAGAGATAGTCAGGGTTGGATGTTGCGCCACAGTTCAGTCTGTGTTGCCAAAATTTTGAAATACAATTTTTCAATTTGCTTTCACATCGTTGGACGAATTCGCACTAAACTGGGGATAAACATTTTCCAGCATAATAGAAATATATTGCACGTGCCCTCATCCCCAATCATCTCTTAATCAAATTTTGCACACACATGAATTAAGATTTGAGGAGTAGAAATAGTTTAAGTATGGTATTATGTCCACGTTGTCAGTGCTGCCAACCGATTTTTAAAATTATTATTTTGAAAGTTGCTTCTACGTCGTTGAACGTATCCACTTCAAACTTGCTATAAACGTTGTTCGATACAGTAGAAATTACTGTGAGCGTCCCGGATCCCAATCACCCAAATTGTCAGTGTTGCCAATCAATTTTAAATCCTTCTTATACACATCTACATGTGTCCATTGAATTACACCAAATTTTGCATGATATTAGTTAGATAATGGACTTCAGCTCACGATGGAACTTGCTTGACCTCACTCACCTCAATCTCACGATGGGACATCAACCTTGATCTCACTTAACCTAATCCTCACGACGGGACTTTAGCCTCAGCTGTACGACGAAATCCGAGCCGCCGTAGCTCAGTGGTATAGGGTTGGCGTAGTACTTGAGAGATCGTGGGTTCAATACCAGGTAGCCGATCAACTTGACTAAGGTTTTTCTATGTTTTCCCTCAGTCCCATCAGAGAAATGCCGGGATGCTACCTTCAACTTAGGCCCTGGTCGACGCTTTCCGGGCATCTTTCCCCTCCCCTATGCTGGCCTGAACCGAGATGCCGAAAGGCCATAATATCAAATTCAATTCAATTATTCCACGGTGAATCTTCAAACTTTAACTCCGACCTCTCTCAACCTCAACTGCACGATCTAATATGAACCCCGACCTCACTCAGTTTCAACCTGATTATGGAAGTTTAGCCCTTACCACACGCAATCTCAACTTCATGGGAACCTCAACATAGACCTCACTCAACCTCAACCTCATGATTGGACTTTCACCCCCCTTGACTCAAGCCGATGGACCCCATCAACCTAGACCCCACGATAGGACATCAACCTCAACCTAACGGTGGAACTTCAATCTCGACCTCACTCAACGTCCAGTTCATAATATTGACCTCATTGAACCTGACGATGGAACTTTAACATCAACTTCACTCAAGCTCAATCTAAGGATGGAACCTCAACCTCGATCCCGCTGAACCTCAATCTCACGATGAAACTTCAATCCCGGCCTAACTCAAACTAAAGCTCACGATGGGACTACAACCTCGACCTCACTCCACCACAACGTCACAGTGGGCTCAACCTTAACATCAGGATGGAATTTTAGAATCGACCTCACGATGGAATCTGAACGTCACGATGGAACTACAACGTCGAACTCCCTTAGCTTAAACCTTGCGATGGAACTTCAACCTCGACGGCACTCAAGTGTTGAACCTCACGAGGTCCAACCTCAAACTCATCTCTCCTAGACCTCTATACGCGAGCTTAAGGTTTTGAGGTCGAAATTGAAGTTTCATCGTGAGGTTGCATGACATTCGAGTTCAAGTTCCTAGTGAGGTTGGGTGACGTCGTGGATCCATTGTGAGGTTGAGGTTGAGTGAGGTCGAGATTCGAGTTTCATTGTAAAGTTGAGGTTTGAGTCAGATCGAGGTTAAATTCCAATTATATTTATGGCCTTTAGTCATCTAAGGCTCAGGTCAAGACAGGGGAGAGGAAAGGATGATAGAAGGTCCTATCCCGGCATTTACCTGGTGTGATAGGGAAAACCCTGGTAAAGCCTCAGTCAGGATGGTAGACCGCTGGGATCGAACTCACGACCTCCCGAATGTTACGCCAACGCTCTACAACTGAGCTACGACAGGTAGATTGAGATTGAGTTTATGTGAGGTTGAGGTTGCTAGGTTGTGGTTGAGTGTGCTCGAGCATGAAGTCCCATCGCGAGGTCGAGGTTGAATTTTCCACGCAAAGTTAAGGTTGAATGAGAACAAGAACGAATTTGAGTACTAATGATGGTGAGGATCTAAGGATGAGGCTATAAAAAATGAAGTAAGACCTTATGAGGACCACCCTCATGAGGTTGAACCCCAATGATATACGTTCAATGAGCTAAGAAAGTTCCTGAAATGCAAAGTGCTGAACATATTCAACAAACACACCATACACGAAATTTTCGATTACTCAGGTCTGGAAAGAAAATGCTATCTTTGCTATACTCTATACTCACATATACTTTAAAGTAGACGGTAGTTACCGTACTCATACTCGAACAAACTATCTGTGAATCAAATGCCACGGTCGCTATTAATTTATCCTCCATTACACCAGTGCATAGTTGTGCAAATTGAAGAGAAACCAAAACTGGAGAGTTTACTCGCAAACAGATACAATCACTCAATAATTAATAAATTCAACAAAGAAATGAAGGCTGACAGTTATACAGTATTGAATAACCAGTGCTTGAAAAAGTAATCCGCAGTGCAGTGTAAATCAATTTCTTTCGGCCAATCGATGACAACTGAAAGGTTATTGTCATTTTTTTGATAATGACCACAATGTTGATGTGACGTTCTCAACACCCATTTAATGAAATTAGCAGAAAACACGGCGTAAATTAATGTACCAATTTTCAACATTATTTACGTTAATAAACTTAGCATAAATTGTTATTAATATGTAGCGTTTATTTATCTTTCGGTGGAAGAGTCTTACGAACAGAAAACTACTGGGCATTGTCATTTCAATCATGGATAAATTGGGATTAATAAAAATAAAAGTTATGGAAAATATGAAAAAAAATACGTTCATTAACTTCCACGGACAATAACTAATAATGTAAATATGAAAAATATTAAATTATATTGCCACGTTTTTTCAATGGTATGTTCTTGGAAATATAGGTGTCGCAAAAATGTAGAAATATAAGAAACGAAAGGCAAATTATCATTAAACTATAATTCTGTAATTTGAAAGGAGAGTAATATAATTCAGATAACAGCATGTATAAAGCATTACAAGAGGAACATACAGAGAAAGACGATCATTTATGGAAATATGTAAAACATATCCCTGTGGTGAAGAGATAGAACATGTTCCTCAAAATATGTCAGAGATAATCTACAAAAATTAAATTTGATGCTGTATACAGCATTGATATTATTTATTTGTTTACTAGAACGTCTTACAATCTACTATTTACTTACGGGTTAAATTAATGGAATATTATTAGTAACGCCCTAATAAATAATTTTGAACGAAAATATTTGTAGGTAGTGACATCTTTCCATAAACGATTTTCGTTCTTTGTATGTTCATTTTGTATGCCAACTTGGTAAGGTGGACACGATCAAAATTAATATATTAATTCTTATCTATTTCTTCTGTCATTAAAGAATAGTGATGGCGTAATTAATTATCTTGATCTTTGACCTTATTGGCACTACAGTGTCTAAACTCTTGCCGGGGAGGCGACCTCTGCACATTGACCCACAGTCTAATAGATGAGGTGATCTACGAGATGGAGATCTGAACAGTGTGCAGGTCAGTTTAACCTTCTTCTCGACAATAAATTTCCCCACAGCAATAGATTTCTGAATTTGTGAGTAGTCGTGTTGAGAAAGGAAGAATTATCACCGAACTATCACTTTAATGTAGGAGCACAAAACTTTTCGTAATGTTCTTGTAATCTTGCGCATGCATGCGTCATTGTGACTGTGGTCCAGTTCAGTTTTCTATTGTGAAGGAGTGCCCGGAGACTTTTAAGTACATACGGAACAGCACGCTCTTCGTAGCTGAATAATTGTAAAAAAAAAAGATAAGTTATTTATCTTGATGTAGAAAATTAAACCTATTTTATATCTTTCTCTTCGGCGAGATCGTAAGATAAGGAAAGATGGGAAACAAAGGAAGTAATTTTCTTCATTCTCGTAATGTATAGCGCTACTCTCAGTGGTAAAGTAATAAAGCAAGTGTTTTATAGCTACTCAACAACACACATTAGGTTTTTGTCAAATAAATTTCATATAATTTCGCGTCAAATTTTATCCATCAACACTTCCCTTTTTTATATGTTCTTTTATTATGACAATAAACATTTCACTGAAGGGGGAGTATATGTTAGTTCTTGATTTCAGAAATATACTGCGGACGTGTAACGTTTTGACAGGAAAACAATCTGAAACTGTACAGATAAAACTAGCCTTAGAGTTTGAAATTTGAGTAGGAAGATGCACTTTAGAGACCGTACTTAGCGATGTTTTTTTTTCTTCCAGATCAAACAATGTTCTGCCACTTTGATTCTCCTCTATTGTTTCAAAATTAAATTAGATGATACGTCTTATTGAGAACTTGTACATCCACAAGTATTTAAATGTACTCGGCGTACTTACTCAACGACAAGTAAAAAAATCGCATTATTTGGGACGAAAAGAAAATCGAAGATTGCAATCGTATCTTACACACTGACATCATTCAGTGAAGTACAAGGTGGTCTTTTGTCAAAATACAGCATAATGTAAACAATAATAGTATTTAATATCACTAAATATTTTAGCAATTACTAAAAGGGTTTATTGCAACAACCAAACACTTCCAGAAGTGAATATTTAAGATATAAATACTCATGATGTTACTGTAGTTCGTGTCTCCAAATTGCAAACAAGGTCAAGAAGAAAGTTTTCGATATAGGAAAACACAAGAAAACTTCACAGTTCTTAAGATCCTTTAAATTTTCACGTGTTTGTTTTTGTAATAAACTTTTCAAACGTTTATTCGCTTGTTTCAATTGTTGTTAATATCCCAAGTGAGCTTTCGAGCGTTTAAGAACAGGATATACAACTTTTGTTTTCGTTATTACGAGACCACTGCGATCAATATAACTCTACCGACTTTAAACCTGAGACCTTTTACAAATGAATACATTTCTAAATTTGTTTATTGTCTTTAGGCAGCTTTGGATCAGGCAGGAATATAGGTGTGGGACAGAACATTGGAAGGAAGTCGACAAGGACCTAATTCTGTGTGACCAAAGAGAAATCCTGGAAGAACCTGAGTCCGACGGGTGGTTTCTGGGATCGTTCCCGGAACCTTCCGATTGTTAAATCGTCGCTCTACCAATTAAGCGGCGGCCTCTCGATACCAATGTATGAATGGCTAACTGAATGTGGTACTGGATTGATAAATAATTGAACGAATGAGTGTATGGATGGCTAAATTAATGAATACGTGAATGGAGGAATGAGCGGATGAATAGTTGGTGAATTAACGAATGGATGGTTGGATAGGTTGGTGAATGAATTAATGAATGCGTGGATTAATACATGAATGAATGAAAGAATAGATGGGTGGGTGGGTGATTAAATTAATCAATGCATGGGTTAATGAACGAATGAATGAACGGATGAATGGATGGATGATCCAGTGAATGAGTGAATTAATGAGTACATGAATGAATACACTAATGAATGAACGAATTGATTGGTGGTTGAATGAATTATTGAATCTACGGATGAATATATTAATGAATGGATGGATGAATGGTGAATGAATGAATGAATATCCGGAGGGCTGGGTGAACGAATGAATTAATGAATGCAGGAATAAATGAGCGAACGAACGAAAGAATGAATGGATGGATCGATGTATGGATGGAAGGAAGGCAGAAAAGACGAATTTACAAATACTGATATATATACAGATGCTTATCAGAATAATGGAAACACCTGAACGAAAGTGCAACTTACCAGAATAATATGGTGTCGGGCCACCTTTCGCCTTCAGAACAGCCTTGATGCGACGTGGGATGGAGGCATAGAGGTCGTGAATGGTAGCAAGTGGAATATTACACCATTCCTCGTGCAGGGCATCGGCCAGTTCTGTGAGAGAGGATGGAGGTGGAAATCGTCGCCGGAGTCGTGTTTCCAAGATGGACCACAGATGTTCAATTATGTTGAGATCTGGGGATTGGGCGGGCCAGGGGAGGTGTTGAACTTCATCCCGATGTTCCTCAAACCACGCTGCAACAACTCCAGCTGTGTGAATGGGTGCATTATCATCCTGGAATATGGCGTCATTGTCCGGGAACAACATCCGGACCATAGGATGCAAGTGGTCTCCTAAAATTGCGACATAATCGTTGGCAGTGATGCGTCCGCGAAGTGTGACCACAGGACCCAATGAAAACCATGATATTGCGGCCCACAGCATCACCGTGCCGCCGCCATGTTTCACAGTTGGGCGGAGACACTGCAGATCATACGCTTCTTTGGGCGTTCTCCACACATAAACACGGCCCGTGGTTTGGAATAGGGTGAATGGTGACTCATCCGACCATACCACACGTTTCCAGTCGTCAACGGTCCAAGTTGCATGGTCGCGGCACCATTTGCGGCGTGCTAAAGCGTTCTGGTCCCTGATGAGAGGTTTGGCCCGTGCAACACGACCCCGTAAGTTCATGTCATGTAATTCGCGGCGGACTGTGATTGTCGAAACAGGTTGGGGGAGGTGCTGATTGAGTTCCTTCGTCACTTGCACCGCAGTGGCACGACGGTTCCGCGTGACAATGCGCTTTAATACCCGGCGTGCCCTGTCACTGATGCTTTTCTTCCGCCCACTGTTCCGCTTCCCCGATGTGGTTTTCCCGTGTGTTGTGTAGGCCGTCATCACCTTCGACACTGTCCCTGGCGACACACCTAACACACTAGCCACTGCCGTCACACTCACTCCACATAACCGCGCACCAACAATTTACCCTCTTTGAAACTCTTAGAGGTCTCCCATTTTACACTACCTCCGTCTGCTGCAGCCACTGCACACTCCTGTTCCACGACGCCTGACGTAGTATGGAGACCGACCTAACACACCACCACCAGCAGTCCGGCGCTGCGGTCGCCACGACACCACTGCCAACCCATACATCTGACGTGTTGCCAACTACAGGTGTTTCCATTATTCTGATAAGCATCTGTATGTTTATATGTATAGGTACCTGAGAGTGTGAGTACAAAGAAAGTAAGAAAATTGTGCTAATTTGTAACATGGTTTCCTGAAGTAAAGACCTACTTAAAAACTTAAATTACGCAAACCATTCTCAACAGATTTCATTACTTTGCAAACAGTAGATTTTCGTAACTTAGCAACGAAGAATATACTGTACGTATATATTTACACTCAAACTACTACTATTACTATTCTCGCCTCCGTAGCATCAAATGCAAATACCATTTTCGCTCGCATGTGAATTGTTTTACCATTTGTCTTCGTAAACTTGGGTCTAAAACGCATCGTATGGAAACAAAAGTTGCCCTTTCCGGGGGTTCTTCTGCAAACCAAAAATCCTCGTTCCTTCTCTCTGTTTCTGCCATGCTCTCATCCGCTACTAGTCTTCCAGTTAGGTTCTTCAATTCACACACATACATACGTACACACACACACACACATAGAGAGAAAGAGAGAGAGAGAGAGAGAGAGAGAGAGACGCACAGGTGGATTGAATTCAAAAACTTTTGCGTTAACTCTCACGTTGAGGTTCGTAGTGAAAATGGAGAAAAGAATATCCACTGCTCCGCCATCTTTCGAATTACACAAATCGGGAAGCTCTTTCCCCTCGTTCCATCTCGTGTTCCTTACCACCCCTTCTCCCGGACGAACAGCCCAAGAGGAGGACTAGATTACCTCAGCAAGATCTGGGGGTGTGGGAGTGTTCATTTAATGTAATTACCGGTGGGGGTAATTCAGCACTGCTTTCTCATGCTCCTTCGCTGGATGCTGTATTTCTTTCTTTCTCTCTTCTTTTTTCACATTTTTGTATTCTTTCCTTTTCCTGAGGGTAAGAGGGAAAAGTATAGCCATTTAGAGCAAGACTACAGGAAATAACCAAAAAGAAAAATATTTTGTAAGCTGTTTTCTGTGTATGTGTTGGGGGGAAGTGTGCGTTAGTGGGAGTGTGTTCATTTGTGCCTCGGGTACCTAAAAGGAAAGAGAGAAAAGAAAAGATATGGCTACGTTACAAAAAAAAATCACACTTGATTATTTACAAAACGGTTTATGGGTTTCTACTACTGTGTTTTTTTACTACACCATAAAATATTATTTTCTTTAAAGTGAAGCAGCTCGAATGCTATTATCTTCTACACTCTCAAGAATACATTACATTTTAGGGTCTTTAAACACTGAAAATCAAAGTACACTTAAAGTGCACAATATATTGCAGTTTTACATTTCTGGTGCATAATATATGAACTTTTCGTGAAATTAATATGAACTATGACACATTTTTTTAGTGTACAATAAATGAACTTCTGGTGTTTCAGTAGGTTCACATGAAGTTCCCATTAGTTCGTACAAAGTTCATTTTTTGGTGATGTTTTTGTGTGATTCTTGTGCCAGAAAAGTTTCAGTGCAAAAATGGTGTCATAGTGGGGCGATTAGCGACATTTCAAAGAATTGTGCACTCTTTCATAAAAGCATAACATTTACCATAATGAATGGGCATACCTAAAAGGGCTTTTTAAGATATTGAGGCACTTTGAGATTGATGTAGGAGTCCAAGAAATCCAACATGGCGCCCAAGATTTAAAAAAATAATAATTGTTGATCATAGTATTTGAGTGATTTTCATATTATATTTGTATTTTATGGTACTGGACGGAAATTAAGGCCCTTCTGTCATGAACCACTTTTAACTTGCAGTAAAACGTTTACGGTTAAGCTACTATGGAAGGAACCTTTAAATTCAAGTTGGCGACCATTTATTCAAATGTCTTTATTTATTACCAGACTTGATGAACTTTATTGTTCTCATACGTTCAGGTTGTAACTTTCTGAATCTCAATTTCAGATCAAGGATATTTACCAATTCTAATTTAACTCAAGAACACTTCAAATCCAGGATGTTGTCCATTAATTCAAATAATGTCCACCACAAAACCTACATGGCACGAACAGGGATTAAACAGACTATCCCAAGCGTCAGAAGTGAGCGCTCTAACTGTTGAACCAGCGCCGCGGCCCTAATTACGGCTGAAGAGGCGTTGTCTGAACGCCCACATTTTCAACAGCACGGCCAATGACATGACCTGTATCCCCCACATTTATTCACTCAATTACAGTACATAGACCTCTTATAGATATCGAGCTACTTCTTGAATATTACTTCTCCACAAGTTATTAACCTGTTAATTAGACTAAAATCACTTCATACGGCAACCAACGCCCACCTACATAAAATAAAAATCGCGGACTCACAATTCTGCAGTTGCTATTACAGGCAATTCTTAGACGATCCTAACCATATCATTTTCCATTGTACTAAATATGATATTACTAGGAAATATTTGTTAAAATCTTAGAGCTAACACATTTAGAAATGGGATTCAAGTCGATCTGTCTCTTTATTCTGGGTGCTCTCATAAACGCACCGCCGCTAAAGTAATGCTATGGGCCCGCAGGGCCACCGTAGCTGGACTTCTAGCTCTGATAAGCTACATTCGTCCTTTGATATAATTTGAAATTGATTAGAAAAAATATTAGATTTAAGTTTGAAATGAACCGGATTAAGCACCAGGGTCCAGGCAGCACCCCAAGCAAACCCCCAGAAAATCCACTTTTCCCCTTTGTTAATTTGAGTAAGCCTAAAGGCATTGTCCAGAAGAACAGATCATTTATAAGTAAAATTGCCAGAACTCAAGTCGGGTGAAAGTGTAAAAGGATGAAGGATGTTTAGGTAAATGAAGGTATTGCGAGTAAAATTTGTTGGTGTTGTCATCCAAAATACTCTTTTGTAATAATTTTTGTATGAGCTCAGTTTCGCATCCATGACGAAGATTTGAGTATGATGTTTTGATCCTATCACTGTTATGTTCCTGTTTTAAATTAAATATGAAAGTAATTCTTTATAAGTTATAATATGCCTCTTAATTCTGTCTTCAATGTGCTCTGGTAGGTTTTCCTGTATGAAGCCTTTGTATCTTGCATTTTCGATATACTTCCTCCTGCGTTCCTTCAAATATGAGTCAATGGGGACTATGGGAATTCTGTTGTATAATTGAATTTTGTCCGCAGTCCATAATTTTTCCATATACCGTATCCAGTATCTTTCGAACTTTTCTAGTTTTTCCAAATTTATGCCGGAGTGAAATAGTTCGTGGCCATACATGACCATAGGTCTTAATATTGCTAAGTAAAGTCTAATTTTGATGGTTTGTGAGAGTTCGGATCGAAAATACGATTTTAGTAAATTATGAGTACTGAGTCCTTTTTTCTGTCTTTCTTTGATAAACGCATCATGGAAGGCACTATGATATATAATAAATACTTATTAAATTCCTTTAGGCTTAAAGGTACTTTACTGACGGAATAAGAAGACAAATACGTTACTTCTGATATAAGGTAACGGGTTGCTTTCCAAAAGTCTTAGCGTTTAAAGGTAATGCAGTTTAAGTAAAACGTAGTAACTTGTAAAGGGTTACTTCTTATATAAACTTACCAAACGCTGCTGACATCTAGACTCTTTAAAAAGTAATATAAGCTAACAAGTTTTGCATTTAAGCTCCACATCTATTGTTTAAGCATAAAGGATAAACGCAGTATGCAATTCTTTTCGACACCTAACTTGTATATTTTAAGGCCAAGAAGTGATAATAAATATTTGTTCAGTAGTTCTCTGTGCGATATACATCAGAAGTCAAAATACTAAAAAAAAGGAAAACCATGTCTATGACTCGTGTTAGCTACAAAAAACGAGCTTCTAAAAGGTCCTTTCCATCCGAGGATGTGATACCAATTCCATCTGCCTCTCTTTCCCCCGCACCCTCGAAAACACATGTTGAGCTCGAGTGTAATTTCAGCAAAGGCCGTAAAGCGACTGAGTTTTTACAATTGCCAACGAGGGACCAGAAATTTTTATTTTAACTCTCCACACCCCAACTAACGTCTATTTCTCTCTCTTTTTCTTTTCTTCTCTCTCTCCTTTTTTTTTTCGGCAACTAACAAAATTTTTGGTAAAGGGATCCCAATAGAGCTGTAAACTTCCGCTTCCTTTTCTCTCGTTCTTCTTCGGGTGCGACGAAAAGTGCTAGCAGAAACGTGATACATATATATTGATGTGAACTCGAATTTGTAACAAAAAAATGTTTATTCTATGTTTCTTCTTGGTTGTACCTGTATAATTCTAGTTTTCATTTATCCATTATCAAGATATATATCTAAGTTGAGATATCTCTGATATAATAATATTCAGTACATCTTCTATACCTCTTTTCATCTGCTTATCTATCTATCTATCTATCTATCTATCTATCTATCTATCTATCTAT
>JAGDQP010006464.1:61040-72193 GCA_022664845.1 Lepisma saccharinum | reverse complement strand
TGTCATGTAAACTTCATTTTGAGTTTTCAAGATATATTTACTTACTTACTTACTTATTTTATTTCTTTGTCTTGTAGATCATATTGAGAACAATTTTGATATAAGACACGTCAGAGATATTTACAGAAATAATAAAACAATATATAATATTTCTAAGCTCCATATACAGTAGAGCTATACATAGAAAATTACGCAACTCATATGAAGTTATAAATACAATTATAATTACATAGTGCCAACCGTAAAAAGAACAAATAAAAGTAGACATATAATTATATATACTAGTGTAAAAAACATAACCCCTTATTTACACATTACGAACTTATATCACTTTCCAAATATTCATTAACAGAGTAGAAAGAATATTTTATGAGCATTTCTTTTACAACGTTCTTAAACTCATCGATTTTGGATATATTTCTTATATTAAAACTAATGTTTCTGAACACATTGCTGAAAAATCAATTCAATTCAATTGGATCTTGTGATTACTTTCCCAAGATAGCACAGTAGTTTTCGCAAATTATATTTTCATTCATAATTGTTTGCACAAATAAATGTGCGATAAAATGTTGTTGCATATTTTCTTCCTGTGCATGACCCTGTAATTACGACTAATGCTGTTGCAGTAACACCGTCATGACGTAATTTTGTGTTCATAATCATTTTTGTTTCGCTTCGTATCATCAATACTTTTGTTCCTTTGTGTTATTTCGATTGTGCAGTGAAGATACATACTAAGTATAAATAGTATATTACCAATTTTGTTTTGCTTCAATTCAATTCAATTAAATTCAATTCCAATTTATTGAATTCAATTCAATTCAATCTCATCCATAAGTATTCTCCGTTTCCGTATTCAAAACATCCCACCAGTGCTTAACGTATAATTGTAGTTGCATTTTTATAGTGAATTATCAGCGCAAGCATAATCCAACAGGTAACTCGTAGAGCCTCAAACCGGAAGATACTGTTTTCAAACCCAATAACAGCCACCGGACACTTTTCACCTCTGCAGCAACATCTGGGTATAACGGACCATTCGCATAAAACCTACCAATCATACGCAGTATTTATATTACTCAATTTCCGATCCTTACTACACCAAAAAGTGATTCCTTTCACCTTTGGTCTCAGAGAACAACATCTGAATCCACCACCTCTACAACCGAAACTTATAACCAGCGCTCCCAGGAGGCTCTGGTCAATCGAGGCTATTCATCTAACCTTGTAGCCAAGAAAACTTCAACGGGCATCTTTCCACATTCAATCTACTCTCATTCCCAGCGTCAATCCGAACACACCGGTTCTAATCACCCAGTTCCAGCCTCAACTGATCAAGATCAAATAAATCGTATATTCTCTTTTTCGCAATCTCCAATCCGAAACAGACGCAAGATCAATATTTTCTACCAAACCCAGGTTATTGTTTCGCCCCCTCCTCCAATCCTCGAAACAACTTAGTCTGTACGAATCTTTCCCTTTGCCATCCCCAACCAGCGCCTACATATACAAGAGGCCCAGATGTATGTATGACCTGCTCCACCCTCATCACTTCTCCCACGGTCACTATCAATACTGTTAGTGGCCACTACACCTTAAATACCAAGGATACATGCCACACCTATAACATGATTTACATCCTAATCTTCTGATTCTATTATGCCTTTTATATGGAGAAAATAGTTGGGCCCTTGAATGTTCAAATTAACAACCATCGTCGCTTTTGTGACATCAGCAAACCAGATGCTCCAGTCTCTTTATACAGCCAGTTTTAATATGTCTTTCTGTGTTCCTGTAATACATTTTCTGCCTACTGCGATCAGCGCCTCAACACGTCGCCTGTGGGAGGTGGACCTCATTGACACTCGAGCGCAAAATATGTCTAAATCTTCAACAACTCTCAATCCTCATCTTCCTCAATCCCCTTACTCAGATCCCGCAGTACAGGTGGTGACGTCGTGGTCTTTGGATTGGCAACGAAGGAAGCACGCGGATTCGAATCCCGTTGCCGACCATTCTGACTGAGGTTTGGCAGGGTATCACCAGGCGAATGTCAGGATGGTAACTTAGGAAAGCCCCTGGTCGATACCTATCCACTACCTTACTCTATTCCTGGCTGAGCTAGATTCCAAAGACCATAAGTAAATTTAAAATTCTTCCATTCTCTGCCACCGTTGCAAAACATTTTTTGAATACCTAATATTTTACGATCCCATTCTAAAAATTAAACGAGGTGAGTTAGTCAATTTTCCTTGTGAGAAACACCATAAAGGTCAAGATATAACACATTTTTCTTCTTTTTTATACAAACGGAAGAATATTATGTAAGTGTCCTTCCTCTTTTAATTTTAGTTTTACTTTAAATTATACTTTCGACTTTCCTTTGCCTAGTAATATATATATATATATATATATATATATATATAATATAACCAGCTGGTATAGTGGTTACCGTCGCTAACTGCTGATCGTGAGGTCCAGGGTTCGATTCCTGGCTCTGCTAAGGAATTTTTCCAAAGCGAGAGGATCTGGAACGGTGCACACTCAGCATCGTGATGCAATTGGGGAGCTGCTGTGAATAAAATACAGTGGCGATCACAGTTGAGAGCTTCGGTTCTCTTCTCTAGTGAAAGAATCAAGGAATCTTTGCTTTCCTTCACCACCATCTTCAACCGTTCGTCCACCACTTTATCTCATATTACATTTTATCTCTTACGCGCTCTCAGCAGATTAAATCTTGGTTTCAGTTGGCGTGACATCATTGTATATCAATCTTCCCCTCACCCATGGTCTTGCAGTCTTGAACATTTTATGGATACACGCCACAATCCTCATAAACACAGTAGGGTACCTGGGTACAATGGACAGTGTCTCCTTTGAAAACCATATGCAAATCAGGGCACAGTCATGGGCTTCCTATGCTAATCTTTTCATGGGACGCCTACAGAAACAGTACACGAATTTCAAACCTCTCAGACTTTTGGTTTGTTTCACCCTAAGTATGACATTTCGCTAAATTATAGCCACGGATAAGAACCATTAGAAACATTTCTGCAAGACCTCATTTCCAACTTTCCCGTTAAATTCAACTGGTACTCCTCCAGGGAACACATGACTTTCACAGATCTGGATCTCTGGCTTCAGGAGAGAGTTGAGACAATCGACTCAATGATCGACTTGAGACAACTTGCGTCCATATCACGTCTACCATCAGGCCACAGTATCTCCACTTTAATAGTTCCCAACCATACAATACCAAACACTTTCTCCCATACACTTTTACTGTCTGGAACACCCGCATCTCCTCCTATGACAACCTACTTCAAACTTAATTGAACACTCTCTGTTCAGCTCTTATTATAATACCCAATTCATATTATCCGTTAATAATTGGACCGTGCCAAGTATCAAAAACATTTCAACTGGCCTTCCCGCAAAGCTCTCTCCAATCCCAATCTTCTCACTCAGTACTATTTTAGCTTACAGTAACTCAAAAAACTCCTCAAACCAGCGAATCACATCTTTACTGAGTCAACTAAGACAGAAAGAACCTTCCCCGCATCCCCCAAAACAGTCTATCGCAAACCCTCGAATTTAAACATGATCCTGCTTAAAATTTCACACATTGAGTCCCTTGTCCACAAACCTGGCAAGTGTAATAAATCCCGCTGCAGAACCTGTACTATTTTCAATCTTCCTGCATGCATTCACTCTCAAGAAGTACGTGTTCAGACACCTCGCCAGCAGCATTTCCTCCAAACTTATCTACCTTCTTGTCTCCAGCTAATGTCTCGCTGCTTCCTACGTTGGGGAAACCCAAACACCTCTAACAACCCATATCAACAAGGATCATTACTTCTCCAAATCACAAATACCTTATCTCCTGATTCACTAACACACTTCACATCACGGCAGTACTTTTGATGAAACCTTCCGTGTCAGTATTCTGAAAATTCTGAATCATAATTCACCTGTCACAATTAGAAAGGTATAGGAGCAGACGTATAACATGAACAGTTAACATGAACCCGGCCTTAACTGCATTTAACTTGCAAACACACCGTCCTTCATTTCCGGTGCTTTATTCCTTCTTATTCTTATTTTCTTCAATTTCTTATTATATATTATTATTGTCGCACGATTTCTTAGTCGTGATTGTTCCTTCAGGAAGCTTCTTTCCGACCCTTAGTTACTGCCTTCCTCCTCTCCATTTGCTTAACCTTTATTGTACTTTTCCGACTATTTTAGTAATTTTTTCGCTTTCACGCCCTTGCCATTCTGTTATCTAGTTCTCAATAAGCAACATAGTCACTCTTCCTCATCACTCCTACAACGCAATCATCGCAGTAACCTCCCGACATGATGTTTGTTGTTTGCATGCGGATAATAAAACAAAATATCTAACCTAATTTTTCTAACCCACTGTATGTCAGTAAACTGTGTAAAATTTCAAAATGCGTGTGTATATATAAGATGGTAAAACAGGTAGAAAAAGGTACTTACGGTAATGAGTAGAAAAAAGGTACTTACGGTATAGAATACCAAGACAGGCGTACACGAACTTCAATAGTAAAACGGCAACGTTTCGCAAAAGCGTTTTCACATGGTAGGAGAGAAAATGGACAGAGCAGACTGGTACGGGACTTGTGCTAAGGAGATGCCACGTTCCTCACATTTCTAATCTATCCTAAATTAATGTAACTTGTAAACTGTGAGAAACATGCAAAAGAAACCAAAAAGGGATTAATTCTTTGGGATTAAGTACAAAGGAAAAAGGTGAAGTTATTTTTTATTTTAAAAAAAAAGAGAAAAAAAAAGGTTATGTTGTACAACAAAACAACGAAAGAATGCTGCTCGCCTGAAATCGAATCCGGCTGGTTAATCAATACATCTACCGGTCACCGACTTTCAAGGGCTTTGCAACTCATAATAAAAACAGCTATTACTCCAGTGAACGCGAGAAGGTTGGGAATGCTAAGGAGCTTACCACGACGATACATTCTATACCACTCCTGTCTATTTGTTTGCCGTGTCTATGCCTTTTCACTTAATCAATTTGTTCAGAAATTAAAAAAGTAAAAAAAAAAAAAAAAATCTCAACTAAAACACACCTCAACACCAAACTTGTAGAATCCGTAATTTAGTAAATATTTTATGCAATTAGGAATACTTTGATCCGCGTCCTTGCGTCCAATGTTTCTGAATAAAACCATTGTCTTAGGCTTCTCAATGCTATAGCGGGCTCTTTGATATTCCTGGCGAATTTTCACTACTGACAAACATGCCATACAAAAAAGGATAGCTGTAACGAAAAGAAATTATATTTTTAATATCGTATTCAAATTGTGATAGGGAGATATTTCTTTTTAGAAACAAGTAATAACAGAAAATAGCATTATCGGAACTTTATTTCAATATTTACCAAATCATAGTTGAATCAAATTCAAACTACATTTAGGAGTGACTCAAAAATTTTAGCATACACAAAGTTACGTACATATTTATATTACTGGGCCGCGGTGGTTTAGTAGTAGAGCGCTCACCTTTGGTGTGTTTGTGGTCTTTGGTTCGATCCCAACTTGTGCCACATGGGCTTTGTGGTGGACAAACACCATTTCCGTGGGTTTTCTCGCGGTTCTCCAGTTTCCTCCAAGTTTCTTCATTCCGTCTATTCTCCCAATGTCATCCATTCGTACTGAGCCAATGTTGCTTAAAGGCCTTAAGCAAAATTCAAATTCATATTCAAATATTTATACTACTTTCAAACCTAGTTCTATCCGCATCCACGTTTTAGTTTTAATGGGACACTACTTTCTAAAACCTCTTCCCTAAGTAGGTTGCCGCCTTAGTTGTAAAGTAGGCTTTAGTGAACTGTGGATTCAATCCGTGAATGTGTAAACAAAGGGAATAATCAGAATTACACACAGACACTCATCGACAAGCGTAGAAAATTCAAACTGCAATAAATCACTGCAGTGATTGTCATTTCAATATCAATGAATCTTACCAAAAAGATTTCTTCACTTTCCAGAACACAGTAGGCATGCATTTATATATTTGTTAGACATAGTTCATTTGACTTTCTTAGTTTTGTTCGTGAAGTGTGTTTGCAATTAATGGATTGAGTGTAAAAGGGGTGCATGCAGCATTTTTTACAATGTTATGGTAAATGCTGATTCTGCTTGCAGTTGCCATCTATGATGCATGTTTGCAACTTCCGAATGCTGTGGCGCACACGTCTTTTGCAGAATAAAGAAACGAAAGTTGTAAAGTTGTAACTTCGACCAATTGGATATTCTTTTCACGTAAAACGGGCGTATACAGCAGCATAGCAAGATGACGGAAAGGATGCAAGTGAGTGATACAATATTCCCTGTAAGTTCTGAAAATGAAGCTTCAGTTTAGTGTTGATAAGAATGGCACACAAATTGTTTTTGCTGCAATGTCGCAAGAGAAATGGTTAGTGTTTCCTTAACAATCGTAAGGTCCTAGGAATGATCCCAATGGCCGTCCATCCGGACTGAGGTTTTCCAGGTTTTTACCTCAGTCATAGCAGGCAAATGCCGGAATGACACTTACTAATTAGGCCCTGGCTGAATATCTTTCAATAACTTCTCACTCTATCCCAGCCTGAGCCTGAGATGCCTAAAGACCATAAACAAATTAAAAGAACAAACCTTTTCATGATAAACTCAGACACGATGAGATGAAAGGTGCCGGTGATACACGTGATACTGACTTTGCAGAAGATAAGTAAAATAGTCTTCACCTATCTTCTATGTAATCTATGGAAGATGATATTACTGTATTTAAAGGGTTTTGACTTTTCTCAGTAATATATATATATTAAAAATTTCAATGGTGGTTTAATTTATTGTTATCCCCTATAATATGTGTGAATTTGACGACGTTTCATAAAATGTTGAGGAACCAGTAACTTAAAACCAAAACACGATTTTTATAAAAACTTTCGTTCTGTTACATACGTTTCTATTACACTCAACCCCTCAATTCAGAGTGGTCTCATGTTTACAAAATAAACCGACAGTCTACAGGAATCCGACTTACGACTCAGGCGGCAACTTCCTTTGCGGAAAAGTTATGGCGACTGGTACCGCGATAAGACTAGTATGTGAATAGGGATACACTCCAAATTTTATTTACTACCTTTTTAGGCAACTTTAGCTCAGACCGAATGGAAGATGTTAGGAGAATTAGTGGGACGAAACGAGAGAATCTCGAGAAAACACACGCACACGACATGGTGTTTTTCCACCACCAAACCCATATGCCACGAGTCGGGATCGAACCGAGGACCACACGCACCAGAAATGATCACTCTTTCACGCCAGAATGGGGTTGAAACTACAAGATGTCCATTGGTTGTCATAATTTTCACCGAGGAGAAGTAGCATAGCAACTAAGTACAGTACTTTCGTATATATTATTTTTTTGTGCCACTCTTCTTTTTCCTTCTTTGCAACCCACCCGAAATTTGAAAATTATATTTAGACTAGAGATGGGTCGATATCAGCATTTCTCGATCATTGCATACTTATTCCTGACCTTCGATGCTCGATACTTTTTCACAGTGTTCAATGAATTAATATATCCATTATGTATAATTAAATTACAAATGCACTGATTTCCTATCACTTAACTCTACTACTTCATTAAATAACTTCCAATTTATAACAATAACATCAGTGCCTATGCATATGTTAACTACTTATTTTCGGAAAATCTACAATACAACGAATTTCTTCGGATTGTCCCAGAGAATTTAGCTTATGTTAGAAACAAGAAAATTAGTCATAAGTGATCGACTACCCTTTTAAAAACAAGAAGAGGTATCTGTGACCCACCTACCAAACGCCAGATCATTGCTTATTCCATTGCAGGGACAAGTCCCAAACGGAACAGTGAGATCTGCACAGTTAAATTATTAAGTAATATTCTATTAACACGCCTGTTTACGTTGCTGAAATGAATGGAGATCACCAATGTGAATTTAGAAGAAATAGATCCCCGTTGGACCAGATTCTCGCATTGAGACAAATTTTGGAGAAGAAATGGGAATACAATAGGACGGTTCACCAGCTATTCACTGATTTTAAGAAAGCATATGATTATATCAAAAGGGAAAAGTTATACAGTATCCTGATACGACGTGGAATTCCGAGAAAACTTGTTCAACCAGTGAAGATGTGTCTCAGTGACCACATAAGCAGATTATGGACAGGCAAAAACATGTCAGATAGTTTCAAGATTCGCAACGGATTGAAACAAGGCTTATCACCACTATTGTTTAACTTTGCATTAGAATATGCGATTTTAAAAATAAAAGAGGACAAAAAGGGACTAACACTGAATGTCTAATGAACACTGAATTAGGAAACATACACGAGGTAGAATATGCTCGGTAATATGTCAACAATGATGATTCTAGGAAATGAAATGAGTACCGTAAAAGAACATGATCTCAGACAATAATATAGTACCTATTTCGAGTAATGACAAGGCTCCGCAAAAATTCTGAGAAGTTAAGCCCAACACAGACACAGATACACACACACACGCACGCACACAAAAACACACACACGCGCGCGCATTCACATATATAAGGTGGTAACGTAATGCACCAACGAACTTGCAGGAATGATTGTACATGACAAAATAAGAAAAAGTTTCGCAGTCATTGGGGTGGGAATTTCGGCGCGTTTCGGAGTTATAGCCTGCGGAATGCGTACTAAAATTAATTTTACAGCTTTCAATACCACTGTACACTAAACATACTTTATCCAAATGTACACATTTCAAAATTGTACAATGGGTGTTCCAGAGATTATACAAAGGAAGTAATTTTTGATGAAAGAATAGGTAGAATTGAGCATGAATAAGACAACTTCCCTTATGCTTAAATCTGATATACATTATCACCACCATTGTACCGGGCAGTGACATTCTCTCTCTCTTTGATAACTAGTAAGCAAAGCGCTAGCTAAATATATATGTAAGTTTACCCCTGGTTGCTATGCAAGCGGACATTTAAAAATAAAATCATCGTTCAGTATGTGGAGTCTGTTGGAGATATTGACTTTGGTGTTAACGAATTATTGTTACCTGCTCAAAAGTCGTCCTATTCATGTTCTTTTGGACCTACTTTTCTCAGAGAATTTCCAGGAATCTTCTACTTCCTTTCGGAAATGGGATTCCAAATTTGGGAATACGCATTCTTCGATAGTGTATGTGTAAAGTTTTTGACAATATAATGACTCATTAGCTCTACTGTTAATGCTGTTGGAAACATGAAGCTGTAAAGTTAATTTTCCCATGCTTTCGACATATTGTAACTCGCAAACGCGGAGGAATTTTCATCTCGGTGTCTAGGATGCTTTTTTACTTTTATGTACTATCATCCTTTGAAGTTTATCGGTGTATTACGTTATTATTCTCTATGTGAATATGAGCATTATTAAGATTTATAACAATCAGTCCGAACTTTAAACTGCATTAATGATTCATATTGGTATGTTACTGTGGACTTTACAGTGTGATAAAATACCGTAGAGATTCAAAATAATATTTCCAATGCTAATAATCTCTACAATAATTCAGACGATCTTTCATCTGCAGTAAAACAGTAATGCAAAGAAACACTTGAGATTTCCGTTTAAAGTGGTCTTTGATTTTTACTGTTTACAATTAGTCATATTTTACCCAAAATATAATTTTCTAATATTTTAAGAGAATAAAACATAAGATAATATTTTCACATTATTTAAAGCAAATAACGCGGGTCTATTCCGATTGATGAATTTTAAATCGTTATTTGAATGTAATGGTACATGTAACTTTGCAGAATCAGCCACTGTGGTCTAATGGCATTGGGGATGTGTTGCAGGTTGATGTCTTTTTAATGTTTCCGCCGATCTTAAAAGCAGAATGCAGGAAAAGTACCTGGAATAGAGGCTTTGGTCACTGCTTTCGCTTCAATTGTAGCTATCGAGGATCATCATTCTTTAACGCGCTTAGTGACAACTATACACTGAAGATCGGAGTGTTCCGTTTGGTAAGGCCGTACATTATGGCCGAACTTACGTAATTTTGAAGACTGTTTTCTCTAGTATAAGATAAAATCTACTGTTTCTTTAAATTTTAAGGTTTGAAGGAGAATCATTCAAACATATTGGCAATGAGATATTACATAATAAGCCTAATTGTTAAGTTCATAAATAAGCCTAATTGTTAAGTTTTTCACAATTGTCTTTGAACTTTTGTCATGCAAAGCACATATAAACTATAATTTAGTTTTGGATAGCTTAAATATTTGTCGATTACTTGGAAAATCATTCAGTTTGTGTATAATTAGATTATTACTATGGCATAATATTGTACATATATAACTTTCTTTGCTGAAACTAAATTAAATCTTTTATATGGAATAAAGATACTACATCAGCTTAAGTGAAAGAAAGGCTCAAATAGTTACCAATATAACCCCTCAAATAATAGATAAAATTTGAGAATTTTGATAAGCCAGCATACTCAGCGTCATTCAACGTTTGAGTCAAATTCAAATTCTGGAAAATAAAAAAGTATAAATATAAATGTACAAAATATAAATATATTATTTATATGATTAAATAAAACAGTGAAAAATAAGTTGCTTATTTGCTCAGGACATACTAGCAGGTACACACAAAATTCATCAAAAAAGAAAAAAAAACGTGGCAAGCTTCCATCAAATGCACAGTCACCTCGACAGGGATTCCGCCAGGATGTTCAGTTTTGGGGAGGGGGTGTAAAGTAAAAATTGGGAGCGTGTAAGTGGATTTTTGTTTGGTTTCAATCGATTTTTGGCAATTTTTTGAAATTTTGAAATTGGGGTACTCTCGAGGATTTGGGAAGCTGACACCCCCACAGGCGGAGTCTAGCAGAATCACTGCACGCTAAAAAGAAAATAGTGGTTATTAGGAGCGGCTAGGCGCTAGGTCCTTGAAGTGAATATAACTTTAGAAAACAACATCTGCATTTCCCACTGAATATATTAGTTTCGGTCGTAGTATATTCAGATGCATACCATTTAGACAGCTAAATAATAATAATAATAATAATAATAATAATAATAATAATAATAATAATAATAA
>JAGDQP010006464.1:0-61030 GCA_022664845.1 Lepisma saccharinum | reverse complement strand
AATAATAATAATAATAATAATAATAATAATAATAATAATAATAATAACCTTACGGACAACTATCATGATGAATTTGTAATAGAGTTATCAGCAAACCATGACAAGATATTTGTGTAATTGGCTGTCATCATGTGGATGATTTTATTTGATTATTTTTATTGTCTAATCATTTACAAGACTAGGTCCCATTTGCAAGTGACATATTGACAATCGGCAAGGTAAACTGATGATGATTTGCCATTGCCATCCATCGGATGAAGATGAGGTCCTAAGAACGAGATTTACAGTTTAATGTGGACTCCGAACCACTTATGTTCCCACCGGGAATCGAAGCCGGGACCCCTTGATTACAAGGCAGCGAGCATTACCATTCACCCACAGGTGACATTACATGCTTATGGCATAATGATGATGATGATGATGAAATAGAAGATCAGGTTATGTTGGTATTTGTATTTAAATTTGTGTTTATATATTATATACTGTCCATAACAATTATCAATTTATTAACAGAGCTAAGAATGCATGGCCATGAACCAAACAGTTTTAACTAACAAAATGAAAGATTGTTTTACAAAGTGGAGAGAGAGAATGCGAAAAGCAACAATAAAAACAATTTATATTTGAGGCCTTTAGATTCAGACTTATATAAGTGACATTTTCAAATGAAAAGAAGTTTCGAGTCAATTTTTATGCATAAAACATAACAGGATACATATGAGGCACAAATTATTCATATTTTGCACAAAAATGGACTTAAAACTAATGTTTTCGTGCAAAGTGCGAATATTTCGTCACATATATTTTTAGTTTTATAGAATATAAAAATGAACTTGATTTTTTTTATCTCTGAAAATGTTACTAAGATCACTCTGGTTCTGAAACAAGCTGTCAGATAACACACGTCAACGGTTAGCAAGGATTAAAGGATGTGACCAGAAGGTGAAATGAACATGAACATCAATTTGATCAAGTATTTGATTGAAACGTTGGTAGTTACGTTTAACACAAATATATCATGTAAAAGTGTCATAACCAAAGATGCTATGGTGGAATTGTACCACGATTAGTGTATGTATGTTATCAGTGCCGGATTGGCCATACGGGAAGTCGGGAAATTTCCCGATGGGCTGGTGCTATGTGGGCCGGTTTAAACTAAATTTTATTATAATCGATAAGAATAAAAAAAAATACAACATTGGACAGATGTTTAGATAATAGTCTAACAATACATGCCCAGTCCAGTAAAAAATGTTCTAAAAAATAACACGCCGGCCAAAAAATTTTAAATACGAAACCGTTGGCCCACACAAGAGACTGCCTTGGCTCAGTGATAAAAAGCTAGCTTTTCATTTGGGATGTTGGGGATTGAAATCCCGATCCGATTATCGTGATTGAGATTCTCCCTGGTTTTTCATCAGTTTCTCAGGCTAATGCTGGGACTATGTCTTACATTCAAGGCTACGATTGTTCCTCGCTAATCTCTATCCTACCCTATCGTGTATCAAAATAAACAAAGATACAAACGTAAATGACTGAAGTTGCTGTTTATCCCATAATAAGTTTCAAGTTTGTGTTTGGTTAAAAAACATAGGTGTAATATTATCTCTCGTGGTTGTAAAAATCAACTTTAAATTCCTGTTTATTTCGAATAAAATATGATTGCCATAATTGGAAATTTACAATACTTACAGTTTGAAGTAGAAAGAAGGAGGGATGTTGTCCATTTTTTGTACATGCAAAAATGAGTTTACGCTCGGAGCAAGTACTACACTATGACAGCTATAGGCCATAGCGCAAATAATCGAAAGTTGTAGCGTAGCGTTTTTAGAATATTAAATACCTTACATATGCGTTTAACGAGAAATCACCTTTCTTGGACATAACCCATTCTTTTCCTGTACTCCTCAGTTGTGCTTGTGTCTCAAATATACTTTCGCTTCCTTGGGGAAAGGATTCCTCTTTCGAAATACTTACAGATGTCTTCAGTGGACTACCTGGCTGCTCAATAAATGCTTCTGACTTCTGACAAGTAAACCTATCGATGCTTCAAACTGTTTTTTCGACCAAATTTGGTGGACGAGTAGGGTACATCAGGAAACCACCAGAAAGCATGATTAAAAGTGCTTTCGCTCATAAAGACAGGCGCAGATGCCAAAAGTTTGCTTCATAAGAATAATTACCTATAGTGATCTAAGTCGGAAAACACACGTTTATTTGTAATATGCTTGAAATAATGGAAAATAGATACATATGAATCGATATTGGGTCAATGAGCTATCTTTTAGACTATACGTTTGTCATGACCACCATCTTGAATCTTGTTCGAGTTTTTTTTAATGGGAAGGGGCCCATGTAATATATCAATCTGGGCTAGAATTAGACCAGAAATATATTAGTGAAGTCAGTTTTGCCATATGTGTATTTTTGAGAGAGAGATAATGAGATGTGATATGACTATGTGTAGTTTATTCTAGGATACAACAGCAACAGAAGGTCTCAGTCCATCAAGTTTGTAAGCTTTCTGTTTGTTAGTTTAGTGATGTGGAAAAAAGTGATCCTGGTCTGGAATGTTTGTACGGTCTGTCAAGTATGGTACGGCACGATACACTTCGAGGGACCAAGAGAAAAATTAGGGAAAACCCTTATTCAGGGTGAATGGCCCGGATTTGAATCCCGGAACTCCAATGTGGATACCAGCGCTGTACCATGTGACCTACAGACGGCGCTCAAGTTATAGTGTTTGAAAGATAGTAATCCATGAAGTTAGGCAGGCGCAGTGAATTTCCCGAACCAATTTTTTATGCCAATCTGGCACTGTGCGTTACGTTTATTAGTTGACGAAAAGAGTTAACTTACTCTGAGATAAAGAGTTTTTATAGGCCAGAGCTCTGAAATATCTATTATAAATAGTTTCTGTAAAGAGTATAACTTGTGTAGTGCCACTAGGTCGTAAATTCTAGACTGAAGCACATTAGTTGCCTTACGGAAACTAGGATTTCTAAATATAAAGATATATACTACAGACTGAAAGATACTGAAGCTTCATTTTCATCATAACCATTACAAATGTCTAGGGTATTGAACTCTTTAAATCGACCTGCATATACAATGCATATGACGTTCAATAATGATACGTTCTTGTAGTCAGTTGCATTTTGCGTTCTCCCTACGTCTTAGTATCCTAAATTATATTGTCTTGTCAGTATCTTCTCAAATTGAGTTTAAAGCATTTGTGCTTCCAGGCGTATCATGGGAATAGGTTTTGTAAAAATACAATACTTCATGTAATTAAAATGAATGGAGTAAAATATTAAATTATCTTGTCAATGGTCATTTAGAAGACACAAAAATGCAATTCAAAATGAAGTAAATATTTTAAATAACTAGAGATAAATCTGATACTTAACTGTACAATTCACATCCTGAATTGAGTGATCAATGAACCGAATCTGATAAATCATTCTTGCCAGAAGAAAAACAGACAGAAGAAAAGAACACATACCGCAGATGACTAGTTGACCTTTATACCTGAAAAGCTGGGCAATTTCTATGAGCAGCACAATAGGAACATGAATGGCACACACCTGGAAAAAAAATATAAGTCAAATCTTTAATAACACATTAAATTGAATTTAATTTATTTATAACTTAGGCATCTTTAGCTCAGGTCGTGATGGCAAATTGAAAGTCAAAATGAATTATGGGTTTCGATATCACTTTTAACCTCACTTGCAACATGCGTTCAAAAGGTAATAACTAGACTTTTAATGAAATTGAAACTATTTGTCTTTCGAGCGTACAAAGAATTTAAGACAGATAATTGGTTATAATATAGAAGTTTGTTGCTTATACAAGCCACAAATCGCTAAATAAAGTATATTGTTATTGATTTTTGTATAAGAAAATTGGCTACCATGCTTCATTGTATAATACTGAAACAAAACCAACCAGAATACAAAATTCTTTAAACTTACCTGTCAGTGAGCCCCCAATAATTTTGAGAAAAAATACTATACAATATCCAACGTTTCATTATCTTTTAGTTCTAGGGTCATCTTATGCGAAAAGAAAACAAAGGAAAGGAAAGTAAAAGAAAGGAGAAAAAATATGTACAAAAGGAAAATGAAAAATATGGATGACGTAGTGATATTTTCTGAAATATGAGGAAAAATACGAGAAATATCCGTGGTGAATAATACGGAATAACAGTGAAAAGAACAGTGTAGCCAAATGAGTAATTTTAAAGTAACTTCAGCAGTTTTAGTTTCTGATAATTTTTTAGTTTTGATCCTGACATTCCGTGTTGTTATCGTATCCCCGTGTTAATTCCTGTGTTTCTAATCCTATGTGTCAGGTTTAAATATACATACCATAATGTAAATTCATCTTACGCTATCTACAGGTCAAATTCACACGCTGGCATGACCGCCAAAGAAGTACGCTGTATGAAAAAAGTCTCATCTAAATACGAATAGGATCGATTTAAATAAAACGTAGTTTCCTTATATAAATACTTAGTTAAAACACAAAAGCATATGGATACCTACAATTAAAAGCCATTCAACACATAAGTAATTTACCACAAGCTAAAATGTCATCTTGCACTGTTATTCTTTTACGTACCTAATATCCCTGACGATGTGCTTAAAATGAAATTACACCACGAAATGTTGGAAATTGTGTAGATTTTTTTTAAAATCAAGAATATTGGATGCTTACTGACGCGTAAATAAGAATAATTTTAATTGTATTGCCTTCGTGAATAGCACATGTACATACACAAGAGTACAAAAGTCTGCAAGTGTTTTTTTTATTGGTGTAAGTCAAGTATTTTCTAATTCAAATCTGTAGAGTCGCATTTTTCTTGTTCTTGTGCTATCCTATTCCTTATGCTTAGATTATCCCCGAATCTTACTGACTAGCACCAGCACGTAAATAATCTTACTGAGTAATCCCCGAATCTTACTGACTAGCAGTAGCACCAGCAGTATCATTCGTAAATAATGTGTGGTTTCTATCTGCAAGTACAGTAGTCTATTAGGTGTCCTACAATCAAAACCTCTGTACATGTAATGGCATGTCATGATTCTAATGACTTGACTCTGGTCGGATGTAGTTCAGTTGGTACAGCGTGGTTTCATATTCGGTAGATCCTGGGTTCGGTAGCAGTGAACGACCATCATGACTGAGGTTTTTACCAGGGCTTTTTCTCAGGCAAATGACGGGATGGTTCCTTCAACTCAGACCTTGGCTCGAATATTTCCCTACCTTATCTAGACCTGAGCCATAGTTGTCTATCAATCACACCACAGCAGTTCAATTCAATTCTGACGGCTTGACAAAGTTTCAGTTTAACCTCAGACAGAGATTCTAAATGTTGTTTAAGGATGCATCTAGCCATATTGTAAATATTGATGTGAGTTCTAGACATAAAACAGCTTTTTATTTCCTCGAACTCTAGTTGTAATCATGACTCTTGTTGAACATGTGCATATCATCTTTAATAATCTGTTATTCGCTCTGGTTAGGGTCTGAGCCGATTTGTGTGTTCACTATTAGGTTACAAACGCTTATTCTTTTATCCTTTCTATTCTGGTTTTATCAAATTATTAAATATTAATATATCAAAACTTTTCCGAGAGGTACAAATACACGTACAAATAGATTTCATTATCGTAAGAACAAAAATAAAAAAAGAACAATTATATCCGTAAAAAAAAAAAAAAAAAAAAGAAACAAAATTCTAACTGTAGAAGTCAGAAGTGAAACCAGGCTAAGCAGTTGCAGAACAATAGAGTGGCATGTAGAAAATTTAAATACGGTTTAGGTGTACCTTACGATTGGTGAATAGAATAGGAAATGTAGTAGATCTGTTTCCATATCTTCCTAACTATGCTGGGAGCTGCAGCATTGACAATTTGAATGATGCTCATATTTATATATCACGTCGCAATAAACTCAAACATAACAAAAATAGAAAAATAATATGGTACCCAGAGCGTTTCTTCCATCGTTTTAAGTGTAAGGTCACAAGCAGAGTTACATATTCTTATAGCCGGTAAAACAAACAATACACTATGACGGATGGCCGCATCAAACAATTAGTGAATGATTTTATATGACGGAGCTATTGAGGGATGGGATCAATTGAATTTTTTGTGTTAAAAAGTGAACAGAGTTTTAGATTAATCATAACGCGTGGTAGTTTTGAATAAGGATGGAACCAGATAAATCGATAAAAATCGAGAAATCAAACGTGATAGTAAATGTATCGGTGTGGTTAACAAATATATTTAAACGAGAATTAGGGAACAGGTTAGAAACGCGAGTAAGGAATATTGAACTCTAACTGTATCCCAATACTTCAAAAACTTGAAACATAGTATTTCGGACGTTAAAATTATACTCAGGACCAAGAATAACAGAAAATTCTATACAACAGAGTTTATATGTATTAACAAAAAAGGGTAGAATTATACTTAGACTTTGTAGGGGGGAGTTGATTCCATTACTTAAACATTAATACACTCTAGGGTAAAGGGAGGGGAGGGGGGAGTGAATATATGGAACAAAGCGTATAATGAAATTTACAACCTTTTAATAAGAGATGGAAGCAAAACTTCTTTGTGGCTTGTGACGTCACTATTGGAGGTCGTCGAGATTGAACGCCTGTGTGGTATTGTGTAGCAAAGACAAGAAAAGAAAAGAACAGGCATTTCTGAAAAATTTTCAAGATGTAGGGTTTTCTAAAAATCTTTCTTCTTTTTCCTTTCCTTTTTTCTTTGTGAGTACAGAATGACAGAATAATGTGTGACTTAACTTTGTTTCACACTTCAAAGTAATTGCAGCTTTGAGGTACACGTGTCACAGACAGTGTCTTGTTCTAGAAGGCAACTTGGGGCAAAGTGAGTAATTCTTTGCGAGGTAAAGCGAATAGTGATGTACTTATATGGTAAAATTTCTTTGCTTTTACGTTCACTGTTATATGTACCCACATATATTTTCTTGTTGAATAATAATCATGTTGAAGTCGTTCTTAGTTTGTATTTGAAAGTTTAATTTTTCTTTTGTGTTTAACCTAGAAACTTGTGTGTAAGTTTAAGTTGATTTATTTTACCCCACTGCTGTGATCTGCTTTGCCCCACTATAGGGGCAAAGCGAATAAATTGTACTGTCTAAGAGTTTAAATAATATTATTTGTATATAGGTTTCGTTTGCCCTTCTTGCGCTGCCACTAAGAAGTTGAATAGTCAGAGAAACTTCACCCCAAGTTTTACTTTACTGTAAGGAGAAAAATTGGTGGGCCGGAATTGGGCACTTTTCAGAAAACGAACTTCGAAATACTTAAAATCAGTTCTTGTTCAGCATACGATTCACCGATTTCGTCTCCACCTATGTGATTTTATTTTTTATCTTAGCAAAATGCGGTCAGTTTTAGTCAGTACGCAAGTATTTATTGACAGTAATTTAATATCTTCTTTGTAGTTATTCGTTGTCTTTCTACTTCTGTTTTCACTTTGAAAGCATTTGGGTAGAACAGTGAACAGACACTTCAGGTAAGCCTTGATCCCAGATTGGATAAGTTATTCATATTTTAAACCTCTCCAACTCAATATTTTTTTTTTAAATCGATAAAAAAATATTTAAATTGAAAAGAAATTAACAATATCTGTATTGAGGTTTGTATAGGGGGAAAGACCTGGGTTGGAAAAACAGAGGAATTGCTATTTTTTTCTATTTGTGTTATGTTAATGTTCAGTGACACTTGTAAATTATTTTCATTATGTAAGTGCTTTTTTCCTTGTTAACATGTTACCATTTGTTTCCCTCTATGTACATGAACGTTATACATATACATTTCTGGTCTTTAAACGTCTTTCTACCGCTTTAGTTTCTATTCTTGTTATATATTCTATTCATTTATATTCATTAGCTAAGGTTAAACGGAAATATGCAGTAATTCTTCTACATTTACGGTATTGATATCTTATAAAGGAGGATAGTGGTTTTCGAAGTTTGTAAAACGTGTCATTCAAAAGTTCCAAAATATAAATCATTTTGGAGGATTTTGTTCTTTAAATATGATTAGTAGTTAGCAACATGTTCTGTTCCTCACCTCCATGGAATATTTTGAATTATTTTGCTTATTTTCTGAAAGATTACTCAATTAAAACAATCACATGTAGTCTAATGGCTTGGAATTGAATTTATTTTAAAGCCTTTAGGCAACTATGGCTCAGGCCGATCGAATGGCTTGGCATTCAACACTAGCCCATATTAGCATAGACTAAATAATAATATAGACTTATACCGCTTACTACGCTAAAATCAATGGGGTTTTGCTTAAGAGCACGTGCTTTTGAAGAATCCCGTTTGGTGGTTCTGGTGTCTACTACTGGAAAGAACCAGCGACTGAAAGTAGTCGCCAGAGTCATCTAGCGACAGGCTTCAAAATGACATGTCCCTTAGCCTAGACGAAAATACGTAGGCGGGATAAGTCTATCTTAAATGATATTAGCTAGTTGAGCAGAGACCAGAGGAATGATCTATATAAACTGAGATAGTTCGCGAGTTTGTGGTGGTAACTCAATTTGTAAAGCTCTCAGCAGAAAACTGGGAGATGTGGGTTTGATATTCCCAGTTCCTGCAGGAACCAATTTTTCTGTACACTATACAAAAGTTTCTGTTTTATGTCCCTTGATAGCAAAGCTATAGCTAACGGGACCTTATAACTCTATTCAGTCCATCCATGTCTAGAAATTAAATCTCAGGAATTACAAGGAGTAGAGAGGTGGTGCTTGAGATGTTGTTGGAAAAGTATTAGCTAGACTAGCTCAGAGTCCCCGGAACTGTTTTGATTGGTGCACTGGTTAAATATTGCAAGCCAATTATTTTATAAATAAAATTCTTCAAAATGCTTCTATTCCGCTAGGCCTATTTGCACCAAACTTAGCAAAAAAATTATCCGATACAATAGGAAAATATTGCAGGGGTTTCCGTTCCTAAGCACCCCATATACCAATGTTGACAACATCTTTTTTTTTCGAGTTCCTTCGATTACGTTAAACTTATCTGCAATTCGACATAAAAGAAAAATACTGCATATATTTCCGTCCCCAAGCACCAAACTTACCAGTGTTTCCAAACTATTTTCCATAAAATAATTTTTTTTTTCGAATTTCTTCGATTGCGTTAGAACTAGCAGCACCAAACTTGACATAAACATTACTCGACACAATAGAAAAGTATTTACCGTCCCTAAGCACTCAAGTTGTCAGTGTTACCAACTTATTTAATAAAAATGTATTCTTCTGTGCCTGAAATGCTATCAATTAGTAGGATGGATGCGCTAACTTAATTAGTTAAATAATTAAAGGAGTTAGAGCTGCGATTCTACCAACAATCGCGAAGGCTCCGGTTCTTTAATAGCATTATAGCCACACAAGCATTAATTTTTATAAAATAGGCTGGCAACACTCACAACTACAGTGCTTATACGGAAAACCCCATAGTACTTATCTATTGTGTCGAATAATGTTCATGCCAAGTTTGGCGCAGCTAGGCCAAACTGAATGGAAGCAATTTTGTTAACTGATTATTTTAAAAATGGGTTGGCAACACTGAACTACTACACCAAATAAGACTGTTCTGGGAACTCTGAGCTATTCTGGCCGAGTTTTCCAACGATATCTCAGCCTCGTATATACACCTTCTAGTTCATGAGATATATTTTTGGGCAAGGGCTGGAAGCACTGAAAAAGGAGTGGATGGGATCGGAAACACCCACAGTATGTTGATATTGTGTTGAATAATGTTTATGCCAAGTGTTGTGTTGCTATGTCTAAATTAATGAACGCAATTTGAAAGTAAAAATAATTTTATAGAAAATAGGTTGGCAAAATTGCCAGGTGGGGTGATTGGGGACGCAGAGCCCTCAGTGCTTTTTTATTGTGTCGAATAATGTTTCTGCCAATTTTGGTGCAGCTAGGTCTAATTGAATGGAAGCAAATTGAACAATTGACTTTTAAAAAATGTGGTTGGCAACAGTTAACTACTACACCAATTAAGACGGTTCAGGCGATTCAGAGCTAGTCTAGCCAAGACTTTTCTTACAATATCTTACCTACTTCTCTACGCCTTGTGGTTCATGAGATATAATTTCTGGGAACGGGTTGGCAACACTGATAAAGGGGGTGCCTGAGGACGGGAACACCCACAGTATGTTCCTATTGTGTCAAATATTTATTCCAAGTTTGGTGCTGCTATGTCTAAAGTAATAGAAGCATTAAAAAAAAATAGAAAATAGATTCACAACACTGGTAAGTGGGTTGGTGATATAAATCCTCTCAGTGTTTTTGTACTGTGTTGAATAATGGTTTTGGAAAGTTTGGTGCAGCTAGGTCTAACTGATTGGAAGCAATTTGAACAGTTGATTTCTTTTTTAAAAATGGTTTGGCAATTGTGAACCACCAATCAGGACGGTTCCGGCCGCACTGAAATGGTCTAGCCAAGGCCTTTTCAACGACACCTCAAACATCTCTCTACACCTTGCAATTCCTGAGATTTAATTTCTGGAAAGGCACGTACGGACACCATGAGCGGGATTATAAGGAACGTTTTTCTATAGCTTTGCTATCAAGAGACCTAAAAAGGTCCTACCTGAATATGTTGATAAAACCGTAGTTACAATATTTCACTGAATACAATGAAGCTCCATCAAGTGTGTTAAAAAGTAAAGCAATTTTATTAAAACTACCATACTAGAAATCACAGTAAGGTTGAAGAAAGGTTAAAGAATCATGGGGAACCTGATTGGGTCATTCAAAGCATCGTGAATATGAATCCAGGTAGGACTTTCTCAATTGTTTGGAAATTCTAACTAGAAACACGTGATGTTTACATTATAAATATTTTTCGTTTTATTATTTTATGTACTTTCTTGCCTATTCTCCCCAGTAGCACACATACGTTGACAATATGTGGATTAAACGATAGTACCGAAACGTTATTTTATCGTTGTAAATGTACCGAAATGTCCGCCTGTTCAACGGTTTATTCGACGTTGAATAATGGTTGAGAAGAAACTAGTTGAAATCAAGAAGCGGACGATGAAGAAACGGGTTCAGTTGGCCAAAACAGAGAACGGCTGTTGCCTACTGGTATACATATTTAGTTGTATCTTGTCCGTTGTTTTCATCATGATATAGAGTATTAACTTTCCAACAGTAAATAATCCAAGTGTCTGCTGCAGGGTTCGAAACTGGAACGTTTTGTACTCGTCGTTGGTAGCTCAACACGTTACCCTCTGGACCACGAAGTCATTTTGAGACTCACTACTCTTACGATATATATAAGAAAAGGCAGTCTTGAAAGCGCCACAAATTCAGACACGTCGTTTTACCATCATGTAAGAATAAGAATAACGAATACTCTCCCTCTTTCTTTGTTATGTGCATTTTTCCTTATTTAACACTTTGACCATCGCTGCACTATTTAATTTGTATTTCTCAAGAAGTGTAATATATTGCCTTAGAAAAACGCATATAAAGCGAAATCAATGTCATAGCTGAACACTTTACGTTAACGCCCTATTAACGAACTTAAATGTTCGCTGAATTATAGTTTAAAATTAAATCTGTTTTCAACATGCAAATGAGAACATGAAAAGGCGGTTAATTTCATTCTATTCGCTTTTAAGCACAATTTTCATGCAATTAACTTTGAAATATACTCTACGGCACAGTTCAATATAAACTAATTAACTCTATGGCTTATGGAATTCACAAATTCATCGCCGCAGTAACAAACGTTCGCCATTAGATTCTATCCTGGGCAACATCAAGCCAGTTTTCATCACGAACACCTACTTCTCGAAGATCTCTTCTAATATTGTCCTTCCAACGACGTATCGGTCTTCCCAATGGTCTCCTTCCATCCGGCCTTCCAACCAGGATAGAATGTAATTTTCGTTTTTCCCCATCCGAACTACATGGCCTGCCCACCTTAGCCGTCGCGATTTCATTATTTTTACATCATCTGGTGAATCGTACAATCCGTGGAGTTCTTCATTATGTAGTCTCCTCCATTCTCCAGTCATCTCGTTCCGTTTCGGCCCGTATATCTTTCTCAAAAGTTAAATATAATAGTTAAAAATAAGTCATATTAACGTCCTATCAACGAAATCAAATTTTCGTTGGAATATAGATTGAAATTCAACGTGTTTTCAACATGAAAAGGAGAACACAAAGTAATAGCTAATGACATTCAATTAGCTTTTAATTACAAATTTTATTACATTAAATTAGAAAGAATGCCAAGAAGCGAAATTTATACCATAATTGAAAATACGAGTCGAATTCACGTTGAATTAACATCTTTCCAACAATATCAAGTCTTTGTTGAAATATGATTTACAATTAAACGTACTTTTCAATCGATAATGTTTAATCAACGAACTAAACCAAAAATAACGTTTAAAACACGTTTGTGTGCTACTGGGGGTTTGGAAAAAAGCTTTATTCACATTTATTCATGGTTTGTATTGTGCTAATTATACTAACTCCTACCCTACTGTGCATTTTTCATTGATAATTTCTCTTTCCATCGCTAATATGGTGACATACAGTCGTTCGCTTCATCCTTATCCAAATTTTTATCTATTCTTTTTCTTCATTCAGAACGTTATTTGTTACATTTATTGCTTTTTGGGATTGTTTAATAAAGTTTACATAGAAAGGAGAAAAAAGTTCTATACCAAATGAAACGTAATAATTTTGAATTCAGCTGAATTTATAAGAAACTTACAACAGTTGGCAGCAAAGTTAGTGGTCTAACTGCCGTCTCATTTTATAAATAATTCCAAATCAAGCAATTTATATGAAAACGTTGTTATTTATTGTATATATTTAACTGCAAATGTTAAAAGTATCGTTTTCCAAGTTATTGTAAAAAAAAATGTTGAAAGACCCGAATAAACAATAACTTAAGAAATTCTTTGTAAAGTTAAAGCAGATGCTGTCGTGCTGAGACAGACCATGAGACTCAAGTAATGTAAATATTGATTAATTTAGTAATATAATTGGAGATTATTCAATCTCTTATACGAATAAAGATAGAGCACTGTGAGGTTAACCAACAAGTGACCATCCACGTCTCAGGCACTCTTCCCAAACCAATAAGAATACAACAAAACCGGTAGATGATCTTTGTTTTTCATGGAAACCAGCGTATTTTTTTTTTTTTTTTTTTAGAAGGAGATAGATTGATATATAGGCTACGTTTTGGACTTACCCTACACACATCCTTTATAACAACTGAATTAGTTTCACGTTATGCCTATTTTCGAATGTTCAGATATTTATTCCTCGTAGAGCAAATACACAATAAAAACATTGAGAATAATAATACTTTCGCATCGCCAGATGTACGCTTCATCAGACGTAGCGTACGTCTGGCGACGTGTAACTTATTGTTATTCGTGTTTTTAGTATTCTCAGTGTTTTTTATTGTGTATTTGTGCTACGAAAAGTATTTGAACATTGAAATGTAAGCAAATTACGTTTTCAATACTACGAAACCAATCATAGTTTCACGTTATCCAGTTTGCGGGTCAATATAAGTGAAATATCAGTGAAAACGAAAAGACTAGTGAGTGGTGATCTGCAAGTGTAAAGACGAAAGGTAAAATGTATTTGTATGGAAGGAGCTTTGGCTAGTGTGGAAGGAAAGTAAGGTACTGATAAGTGGGGTTTATAATGTAGACTTCAAACAATATAACATGTATGATTAATAAATAGCTAAACTATTAACGGTAAGAAATACAAGTCATGAAAACTTATTTAAATAACGTGATGTAATACGTACGTCATGAGTAGCAAGTAGCATTATGGACAAATAAATAACCTTCAGCAGATGAATCTCCAAAATGTTAAAAATCAGATTTACAATTATTTTAGTTACATGCTTTATCTTTTCTTTTACATCCACATATACTCCTAAGGAGAGAAAGAGAAAAATGTATTTTAGATTTATTTATTTATTTTTTATAGTAATTTTAGAAAAATTACATCTTCCTTGTTCAAATAATTAACATTTCATTTTATGTTATTTGATTCATTATTTTTCTCCAATTTACTCTCTTGTGCTGCATTTGAAATGTGGTGTGTGTGTGTGTAATTTGAAGTATATATAAAAGAAAACATTCAAATATAAACGCAACCAATACAACATTATTTGCAGATGATACGTCTGTATTAATATGTGGTAAAGATGAAGACTCGCTTTATAATAGTAGTAAAAAGGCATTAGAAGATCTATTACTATGGCTTAAAATAAAATATGGTTTAATATTAAATGCTGATAAAACGCACGCGGTTGATATTTCAGAACAACAGAAATATTACACCACAGCTTACACTCTCGTTTCATAACTAAAACACAAGTTTTGTGAATAGTAGCGTATTTTTGGGACTAACACTTGATAAGCACATAAACTACGAAGAACATATAAATCTTTGGTACTTAAATTAAGCAAACTATGTTATGCAATAAGAGTTATAAGGCAAAAATTAAATGAAGAAACAGCAAAATCACTCTATTATGCTTCATTTATTCACACTGCTGCGATATGGAGTAATCTTTTGGGGAAACTCTCACAAGAGCATAAACATTTTCAAATTACAGAAAATAGTTGTTTGCATAATAGCATGTAAAAACCAAACACACCATGTAAGCAAAATTTTTAATCATTACAAACCTTTCCACTACCTAGTATTTACCTGTATGAACTTTTTATGTATATTAAAAAGCATAATGTTAACTATATCATGAACAGAGATGCACATAACTATTATACGAGACAAAAAGACGAGGAGAAGAAAAACTGGGATCGAAATGCAGTTAAAGCTGGGTTCATGGTTGGCGAAGAGTATAGAGATGTACATCTGCTATCATCTGCCATGAGGAAGTATCCTAGCCAACCGTCCCGATTTCGTCGGGATTGTCCCTTCTTTTCTAAAATTGTTCCGTGTCCCGCCGTGACTTCGACGAGATACCGAAATGTCCCTACACTTGTATATTTTACTAATTTTTCCAACTTGTTGGACAAAAATACATTAGTAAGGCAGAATTTCGGTATAATTTTCCTTTGAATTTATTTATGGCATTTAGGTTAATTAGGCTCAGAGCATTTCAATTTTCTTGTGTTGCTTATAATGGTAACTTTCAAAATGCTATAATGCCCAACATAAAATACATTTTCTGTTGCCAGCAATGAGTTGTCATTCTTGTCAAGTATAAAGATTTATGTCTATATCTGGAGATTTCAGATTTTTAAAATATGATCTATAGATATTTCTTTTGTATTACATCAGCAAGTTATTTTAAGCTTCTTTACGTTTTGGTATTAAGCATATTAAATATACAGTATGGCTGGGCTATTTAAAGTTTCGTTCCTCTCCATTAGTATAAGGTAAACGCACCAGTAACGGACACTTTTCACCGTTATAATTTTAAACTCAAATACAATTAAAATGTATTGATCAAATGAGAATGTTACATGTACTCCATGCTTTCTTCTAGTGATGTCTACCCATTACTTTCATCAACACACACTATGCGAGAAAATCACGTTTTTTGTCCAACACTGTTTTTGTACCAGAAATGGACAAGGGAAAACTTGGATGATCCAGTAATTGACATACTGTTTAACTCAAAATAATTAAAATAATCATTACTGATGTTCGAATATAGGCAGTAAACATGATTATATGTTTAATGCTGTTCTTCGATTATCTGATTGTTTCATGGAATTCCACTGAGTGATCATTCCGAAGGTCCTGGGTTCGAACAGCCATCGATCATTCTCACTGAGGTTTTAACTCAGTCATAACAGGCAAATGCCCTAATGGCATCTTCAACTTAGACCTGTCCGACTCCTTCCCGCTTCCTTTCCCCTACCGTATCCCAGCCTGAGTCATAGATTCCTTGTGACCATAATTAAAATTCTAACTTGCCATGAATAGTGTCCAATATTAATACAAACCATTCATTAATGGGCATCCCCGTGTCCATAACTGAAAAAATGGAACCAAAAAAATTTCTGACAAACTTATGGTCATGAAGAGTAAATGTTTCCCAAGTTGAAGTGAAACACTAACAGAATTATGATTTCGCACTCGTTGTGGAGAGTTAGCGCGCTCATTTTCTGCGCGCGTGTTCATGAGTTCAATTTCATTGCGAGCAGTTAAACGAAGTGGTTCAGAGCCCACTTTACCAAAACTGTCAGTCTCGTCCTTAGAAACCCCATAAACTCGCTTAGGACGTTAATAACAACTCAATCAATCAAGGATTTTAATTTCAACTCAATAATGAACAGTAAGTGTAATAACTGGACAAAAGCTGACTTTGCCGTACTGGTAATGGGCACCTCTGCTTTTCATAATAGATCCAAGTTAAGTTTGGTTTGCTCATTTAAATATTCAAAACCGAGACATTTTGTAATGACTAATAGTGCAGAACAACAAAAGTAATCGTTATTGTAGCTTCACGAATAAAAAACGAAAGCTCTTACCTTATTCACTTGCTTAACAGAATGCACGGAAGAGTAGGGGCAACCATGAACCTAGCTTCAACATCATGTCAGAAATATCAGATGAAACCATTGACGAGCGAATAACATTCAGTGGCATCAGGATATACTATATTAAATTTTCCCATGTAGGTGAAATGATAACCGCCCTTAGGAAAATCGTATTTTACAACTTTTCTCTTCAAGTGTAAATTACTGGTGCGTTTACCTTATGTGTTTAATAATACAAACGCATTTTTAGTCTACTGGTTTTGTAGGGTCTAACTGTTTCTTTTCTGTCCATTCGAGGTCTTACAAGCAGCGACGAAGCCAAAATAAAACTGGGGACCACAATATCCTCATTTAAAATAGTTAGGGGGACTGAAATAAGTTTATGGCATATGTAGAGAATAAAGAATGAAGATAAAACTGAGGCTACAAAAGGGACTTCAGCCGTAACCCCCCCCCCCCCCCCCCCACACACACACACACACCACCATCGCAACTAATTTCTATCCCTGCGTGTTTCTGAATCGGAAGTGTCCCGACTTTTCACTTTTTCAAGTTGGAAACCCTATGATGAAGGGGGATGAATGAGTCCAGTTTTGGTCAGAATTGTGTTGAGATTCGAAGGGTTGCGGTATACTTACGGAAAGAGATGATGCAGGATCGTGACGTTCATTACGATACATGTAGAACTTTCACCTTTTCTTTTCTTTGGTTTGTGCTTCAAAATTTAGTTATTTTCTATTACAAAAAATAGAACAGTGGAACGACTTGAAAAAATTTAAACGTATTTGATAAGATATTGGATTCTATTTCTGTAACATTTTCCTAAGAAACATTATGTTTTACCTTAAACTGTCAGTAACGACAGGTTATAGTAATTCGATTTTAATACTTTGGCTCAAAATAATGATATAAATATTTAGTTGAGAAAAGATATATGTAGGTGACTTTGAACTAACAATTACGTCTAGTTCTTAGGAAGACTCTACTGTAACTTATTAGTCATGAGAACTGATTATCTAATACCACATTCTTTAAATTATTATGAGATTTCTTGGTACATTTGTCACATTCTGATACTACTCAAATATGCGCGAATTGAATTCTGACATTATGCAGAACACATGCAATTACCCTCAACTAGGGAATCGATTGAAAAATATCTGAGAACTATTAATGAATGAAACTTTCTGGCTTATTCATTTTCCTTACTATTCTTACTGTTTTTTTTACAGCTACTGCGATATCTCATGTTCGAATTGTAAAACGAATTTTTAACTAGTGTAGCATATTATTTGAATTTCTCTCGTTGCAAAGGAAAATGTTGCTATAAACTGTCATTTTATGATTAAATAAAAGTCAACAGTTTTCTTACTTACTCTCTTTTGTTCCTGCAGTCATGCTAAATGCTACTCTCTTTGGGTCAGAGTCCTTCATAAAGATACTTGACGATTTTGTGTCCTTATTAGATGCAATGTGTTTAGATATATTCTTTCCTGAGGACCTAGAAATAAATAAATAAATAAATAATCAGCACATACTAAATTTTATTTTAGTTACTTTTTAGTTTAGACGAATCTTCCAACTCTTAACGTACTGGCTGATTATACATACACCCGTAGTTAATTTCTTAATGCTCTTAATTCTAGCTAAGAATGATTACACCACAAGAATTACAACCAAGCAGAACTTAGTGAAGTACTAAGAATTACAAAGCAAAATTGGCAATCTAAGAAATAAAAAATAGGAATACGGACATATAAATTGCTGTCAATTAGAACTTCAAATAGTCATTAGAAAAATGCCACGCAATAATTTACTTTCTATGAGGTTATTAAGCACCTTCAGACAAAACTCAGAAGTAAAGTTTTCAATAATAATTGACACTGAATAGCTTTTCCTCTGAATAAAGTATTTGTAGGTAAAATTAACAATAAATTAATCAATAAAGGTACCAGCATTTTATTTAGTACAGTTGAACATCACCATAACAATATTCTGGAGACCAGTAAAATGTATCCTTATAACGATGGATGATCTCTAATCGTTCTTCTATCTTTAAGGGATACATAAACGAAATAATTTTGTTTCCAAAACACGAGAAAAAAAAAAAATACTAGCCTTTCGTTTTCATAGCTTAAAAAGGTTATGTTGCTCAGAATTATGTCATTATAGAACATGGAACCTTGTTCTAGTTGTTACAGATTTTCAGCAACAAATGCATTTTGTATGGTTCCCAAAATAATCTAATTGATTCGTAAAATCTGTACGTCAGAGCTAGAAGAGCGTAAGTCACAAGTCCTTGGTTTCGAGAGAAAAGAAAAAAAAAAAACTTCCTTGCATATAGAAACTAGATGGACAAACAACATAATATTGTAACGTTCCACGTGCTTCAGCACGCGTCACTCGTAAACAAAAACATAAACAAGATAGTGGTTTGTACTACGTGTGTGATACGAGTGTTACAACATAAACAGTGCAGACGATAAATTCAGTCTCGTCAAGAAGTCACCGATGGAGCTACGACCGACTTGGAGGAGGAGTCAGCGACATCAGCAAAATTAGGTCTATAAAAGACCGATGCACTAAATCAAATTATCACTTCCCCGGGTGATCACTTCTCTCCTCTTTCCTTGTACTCAGTTGCAGTCGGACTGGTACGCTTCTTCAACCTGCTCTCTCAGTTGCTGTAGGACTGGTGGTCTACCTAATTGAACCCGTGCTCCGTTGCTGTCGGACTGGCACAAAACCTGGCACTCAGTTGCTGATGGACTGGTGTCTTCCTTCCTGCACTCAGTTGCTGCCGGACTGGTGCTGTACCAAATCCCGCTCTCTTCTACGAGGCCTTCACCCACGAAGAAGAAGCCAGAAAAGTTATAATATAACTTTCCAAACTTGTAGTAAATTTACTGTGGTACGTGACACTATTTTTATTAGCATAAAGGACTTATATTATTTTCATAATAAAACTGGTAATGGGTAAAAACCACATTCCCGAGTATCTTTGTCTCTACCTATGCTTTCCACGGAACAACAGGGTGTTCCCAAAGGAACATTAAGATATATTTACTTATTTACATTATTAACATGTTTATAACAAGAATCGAACCAGTATGTGAGACTTTCCGAATGTTGTACAAAACTGTTTTGATCACGTTTGGGCCAAAATTGGACTTACACGATTCTAGCTCTCAGTTACAGAAATGTTGATGAACGACAACAACGATTGCGACATGGGAGTTCGTACATACATATGAAAAATTCAGTTTGGTGAAAGGGTGGTGTCCTTGAAGGTGCTGGCAATTGTTCTTTAAGAAAGGGCAGGTGTGAATACAAAGGGCTTAAGAGTTGGGAAATCTAATTTCAAAAATTTAGGTTTATTCATTATTGATCCATGTAGAGTTTTTGTTCCGAAAGTTGAAGGCTCTACTTTGTCTATAGAGTAGTTCTACCTATCCCATTAGCCAAACATGAAAAAAGTATGTTTTCCCAACATTTTCCTACTTCAAAATATCCGAAGTGTATCTCACTACACATGCAGCGGAGGTACTATTTTCGTAGGTCATGGATGATAGAGGCCACGAGGAGGAACTTGAGGCTGCAAAATCTTATATCATATCATCAGTTTCTGAAAAAGTAGTTGTTTTGAGTTGAGACAGAGGTCGCCTGACTCAAGTTATTAGTTTTACTACTGATACTATAAAGGTAGGTGTTCGTAACGAAAATTGACTTAATCTTGACCAGGAAAGGATCTAATGCCGAACGTCTGTTTCTGTGGCGATGAGCTTGCGGATTCTGTAAGCCACAGAGTTACTTAGCTAACCACTATTGTTACATTCAAACACTACAGATTTTGAACACATTTGTACATAATTTGAACTACAGTTTACCACATATTACACTCAACTGAAATTAGAAATAGATATTTGAAAACAATATTCTACTACAAATATTATATTACTAAATGATGAGAAATCTTATGTTCGCCCTTAACGTGTAGAATTCATCGTATTATTAGGCATCTTCTTCGTTGACGCTATTTTATTTTGTGACGACAGGACGATTTTCCCTTGTATTTTAGCTTCTAACTACTTTTGTACTTTTATTTGATATCTACGGGTTAACTTGTACTTAATGCTGCATCACAGTCAGTTTTTCGCAAAAGAGAGACCCAAATACTGTAAACGGGATGCGTAAAGATTTAAATATTTTTATAAAATTTGAAACAGTACAAAAATGTTATTGCAACCTTTCGATTTTGTAGTATATCTCTTTTTATTTTTAAACAAGCATATTTCTATTACCTGTACATTAAGGACAACATATATTAAAACATAAAAGATATTAAGAAAATATATTAACAGCTGAGTACATAGTGGCCAAATTACTTTGAAACATTCCTGAGTTAACTACTCACTACTTCCCGTTTGTATTGTTAATGTGTTTCCCCCCCCCTCTCCTTTTGTCTTATATAAACATCGTCTTGAAAATGTCATTATTGTAATCATAGGTTAGGTGTAATACGGAATATGTTCAAGCACTGTATAAGTACGTCCACAACACTTAGTTATTCCTTTACTATGTTATTTTGTAAGCGTTTATGCTTTTATGTAATCCTTTTGATTTATGTTTTTATGTACTTTTCTGCATACAGTTTATGTATGTAACTGTATTGACACAGGTTATGTGGTAGGACAGCGTCAGCTAAGTCTCGCCTACGTTAATAAAGAATGTTTGAACTGAATTGAATTGAATTTCATAATTTCCAATACATTTGATTTGTAGTGTTAACTCAGTTTTATTTTTTTATTTTTATAAATCACACCTTAATACTTCAGGCGTATGAATATAACATAACATAAAGGGAGCCGCTCCATGAAAAAGGTCGAAAAAGACTATCCTTGATAAAACGAGATAATTTGTAGCCGATGTCTATTTACAGCGATTTTTCCACGACTTCGAAACTGGGAGATTATGGGAGATGGTGTGACAGCGCTTTTCGCCATTTTTTTTTCCGTTTCTTGTTCAAATCATTTTTCCGCCAGAAGAAAACTTGAGGTACAAAAATCTTTATCTTAATAACTTGCGGAGGCAAGGAGAGAATTTATCAAGTAGACTTTATTCTCATCACTTATCCAAATAGAAGAAACAAGTTGTATCTAATCTGGCACAAAGTGAACTAAGATATTACATGTTTATTTAATGTAATGCTAACAAGGGAGACTATCGAAAAGCGCACACGGAAAGCAGACATATCAGGACCCAATCGAAAAAGAACGTAATGCTTCACAACATATGAATAAGTTAGCTGCTGAACTAAAGTTGTAACTGAGAAATAATAATAATAAAAAAAAAGTGGTTTAACGTACAGTCAGATATAGACGTGAACTTACCTAATTCTCTTCCCCCAAATGCAGTACAATTTTCTAAATCACTGCGATGATCTTCGACACCGTACCGTTGTCTTTGTCAGGCAATGGTCAATGGATAAATGTGTATGGAATATTGTGTGATTTTTGTTGTGCTGGATTGCGTTGTTTGTGCTGGATTTTTGTTGTGCTGCAATAATGTATGGATTGCGCTGCTTTTGGGTGTATACAAGGAACTTTTCTAAAACGTGAAATGTAATATGTCAACTAAGTCGTTTGTGTGTGCTTCAATATGTGAGAAACTGAAGTTTATATATATATATATTCTCCGCATTTCTAACACGATTTGATGTCAGACGGTTTAGATAGTGTAAAAGGTTAGTCCGATAGGTGATTCTGCGTACACAAAGATGGTGGCAGAAGCGACGAGTAAAATGACACGTGTAAAGTGTGGAAATAGCGCAACATGATTTGCTCGGTACAGTTCTACAGTGAGCTGTTAGTGAATATTTTTGTGTCTGCAAGAGTTTGTGCGTATATCGTCATAAAGATTGTGTATCCTCCATTCCTATATTAAATATGGGAATTACTAATTTAAATATCTAGTTTACTTGTAATTTTTGTTTATACTAGTAGTGTAATACAACGCGATATTAACATTAATTCCGAACCTCAATTCTCCATGTGCAAAGTACAAAAATTAGAAATTTGTATACTCCGTAGCATGTATCCTCCATTACACTATCTTTGTAACGAAAACTACAAATTAATTTGTTTCTGTATTCTAGGCCTCATAAAGGTCCTATTGAAATCATCGAGGTAAGGTGTAATTGTAATAATACACTCTATTTGCGAGGGACCGCTGAACGTCTGAACACACGCGACCTTTTTTTTTAATTAGGTGATTGTCGTGGGTTGTGGTACGAAAGTAATAAACAGTAATTGACAATTAGCTATTATAGTTATGAAGTAATTTTCACAATCCAATTTATCACTTCGTATTACTTCCCAGAGAGTCACTCATAAAGCTTCTAAAATCACCTTTTCAATCTTGTCAACTTGATCAGGTACCTGGTAAAATTTTGAGCTTCTTGTTTACTCACTTTTAGACTTACTGGTATTCCATTCTCCGAGCAGACTATCAAAATCTTCTTAAACTGTCTGTCCTACATGAAACGCTCCGTTCAGATAGGTTAATACGCCTACATTAAGCTCTGAGTAATTAATTTTTAAATTTTCGCATTATGTAAACACATAATGAAATGTAAAATTATGTACTTGCCAACATATTCATTGTCTCGTGGTGCTTTCGATTATCTGGCACGGAACATTATACGATCTAGTCTGTATTATGAGTAGATTGTTAAACGCACTTTGGTTTCAATTATAGAAATACCCAAGAAGAAAGCACTAAGTTCTGGCAGCGTTAGGCGAAAGGAGGACATGGATGGCAGGGTCTTGGTAAACGAAAATCGCAAGCTATATTTAACAATGCTAAAGAGAGGATGCTGAAGTGTGGTGGAGAAAGTTTGAAACAAGATCCTGAGAAGTATGAGTATGAGAAAGGGAAAGACGGAAGCGTAAAGTGAACGACGATAAAATTAAAACAGCGCAAACTAAACTCACCGACTGGCAACGAAGAGCGTTAAGAAAGAAATGGAAGCATCGCCAGAATATTAAGCAAATAAAACATCTAATTAGAAAACCTGACCAAAACAACACTCTACATAGTTCTGATTCTTCGTATGTAGTAGTAAGAGAGAACAATTTAGGAGCCATAAAACTTGAAGGAGAAAACGCGAAGAATTCTAGAATCAGATAGGAAAAAGGAGAGTGTACGCAGTAGGAAGAAAAGTCATGAGGATCTACAGAAGAAAATGCAAAAACTACAAAAATGGTAGCAGCTGTTGAAGGAAAAGCCAATAAATACAGCCAGTGGTGTCAAAACACAAGAAAACTGCAGGTGGGAGAGAACATTCCGAGTCCACGAACAAAAGTAAATAACATGGTGAAAGGACAAAAAAAATATCGAATAGTAAAACGAAGTTAACTTTTCAAGAAGTAATTAAAAGAAGTTCTTCGAAACTTCAAGAATGAAAGGATCCATGAGAAGGAATGAGAATTTATCAGGAAATGTTTTGGTGGATTAACAAAATAGTGCAAGTTACGAATGTTGACTTCTGGAAGAACAATTATGAATGAAAGATGAAATTTAGGAAAAATCCAACCATGGGGCTGTCACCGCCGATAAATTTCATTTTATCTTATCTTTAGGGAAAATCCAAGATTGAAAAAATACTAAGTTGTCAGACGAAACAAAAAATTATAAGCTTGTTTACAAGAGGATGAAAATAGGCAAGTATTAGCTGGATAAATAATAACACGATAACCAGAGAAGGCAACAAAAAACGATAAAGACTTCTAAACGACACCATGTTGAATTTACATAAAAAGTATGTTCATAAGTACTAGTACTTGAATATTTCGTATTCCACCTTTTGTGGAGCCAGACCTTTTTGCGTTCTTAAACACATTAAGAAACAACGCACAATTTGTCTGAACTGTTCTCATGAAAAGTTTTTGGTGATTGTGAGCAAGAGGAAATCTCAGGTAATGATAAAAGAACATTCTGCTCAAGCTATGATGAAAGCGGTAACGTGTCAGGCAACAGAACAAAAGTGCGTTGAGAGAAGATGTCAAATATGCAAACACAAAAATGTAGAAACCGCTTGTTTTGAACTTGGAGAAGATATAGTTTAGGAACAATTGATGAAAAGATTAAATAATTAAGTTATTATTTTTTTTTAATGAAAAGAAACTTGCAACTTGCAAAGGGAGTGAATGCACTACGAAGATATTAGCAACAACATTCAAAGAGAAAGTTTTTTTTTTTTTTTTTTTTTTGCAACATGTAGCTAATATTGCCAACCAATAATATGTTCTCAACATGATTAAGAAAGGCCTACTATCAAAACAAGTTCTAATACACACGGAATTTAATAAAAAATACAAATGGGGGTACGGAGAAGTTAAAGTGCGGTCAGTTCATTTTGGGACCTCAAAACCTGAAGCGACGCTTCACACTATGATCGTCTTCTTCGATAATGAGAAAATTAAATCAGTCCAGCAAGTTTGATACGAATTTCCGCGTCACGATCCTATTACTATTTGCACGCATCTACTCCCCATCATTGACGATTTAAAGAAGATTTTTCCACAGGTTGATTGGTCCACATCTTATCGTACGTTCTGACAACCCAGTACAGCAACAGGAAAATGTTTTATTTGATTGGGAAGATTTTACCAAGTGTTTTAACGCAAAAACATATTCTTTTCTCCAAACCAATATGAATACCCAATTGACTTTGTTGATCTCTAGAGAACCTGAACTGAAGAAAATAAGTGGGAAGATGTATGAGTTTTCCATTCATTTTTCAGCTTTCTAGAAATTGAAGTAACATTCCCTTCTATTACTGTAGGACTTAGTGTCACGTTTTGAAACTTTTCTATTTCTAATTTTAGGTACATTGCACTGAAGAATTTCATAGGTATTCAAGTGAAGATTTTGTTTATCTATTTCCTGATTTTATGTACATTAAGCCAAATCTCAGTGAAGCTTTCCTCTTCAACTTTTGGCTTACCAATAATAGTAATAAATTGTGTTCATAACTCAAACTCAGTAAACAAGACCATTTTGTTCAGCCTTTTTATCTTTGTGACTATTTTTAACCTTATGTAAATAATGTTTGTTGGTTAGCTTATTTTAGCAGATAGTTATACGATACATTATATATGTACTATTCTTTCTTTCGTATTCCGATGCTTCTGTTATCATTCATGTATCCTGTATTACTTCATGTATCCTCCGTTCAGTCGGAAATTTGTCTTTATTAATAAGTCAATAAATTATGTTTAAACATTGAAACGCTCCATTTAGCCAGTGCACGTAATGTAATATTAACCGCAAAACTAATTACTTAGAACTTACCGTTTCAAACTTTGACCATACAAATTGTACATTGTTGTTAGAATGGCCTCGCTATATAAAACTTCCGAGGTCAAATTACGGTAGAAATTCAAAGAAAATAAAAAGTACTCTTTTTTTAGAAAAGAAAATATATTTCGCACTTATCCTTCTAAATAAGCAACTAATTTGTTCATTATGTTTATTAGCGTTATATTTTCCTTTGAATATCTATTATTGGTACGCAAATGTCGATAGACTCTCCTTTCTTGTAAGAATAATATTCTAAACAAGGCTATTTCTTAGAACACAGGAAATAACTCACCATCTATCTATATCGTAAGCTTTCATAAAATCCTTATGAAAATATTGTAGCTGTATCACAGCAGCTATGACAAATACGGTTGGCAACAGAAGATGAATGAACAAGGTTTCGGTATTATAACGTTCAAGACCCATATCTGGTTGTCTGAAAATAAAATTGAGAAATATAATTTGTAATATCTGAGAATAAGACTAATATATAAGAAAAGTACTTCGTAAGAAGCTAGTGTATAACTGTGTTTAGTAGTTGATAAAAATTCCTAAACAAATTATTTAAAAAAATATATATGAATAAAAATATGTTGACAAAATAAAATCTACAAGAAGTACAAAACATTGCTTATTCAACTTCAGTAGTAAACTACTTATTTCCTCTGTATTCAATATGCTAAATTATAATACATTTAATTCCATCAACATTGTTTGTCTAATGAACAATTAAAAAGAAAAGAGAATTTTCAACTGATGATTTAAAATTGCATTACCACTTGTTCTTCCTTCATTTGTTGTCTTTTACATTGAGTTTTACACCCACAGATGTGATTACCGCCCTACAAGAGTTTGGGAGTTTCTAACGATGGAATCTATACATTTTGTTACACGGCAAACGAATCCATTGTATGGACCCTTCTCCGAATTTGAATACAAGACCACGTGCACAGAAAGCAAACATGTTGACTAGTTGGTTAACCAGGCCTCCCAGATATATACGTGTTTATGATTGAATTTGTTCTTTTTGTACTCCAATGTACTTTTTTTTTACTCTAATGTACAATAGTTTAATGTCTTTATGCTTTAATGTAATGTTTTAGTATGTAAATTTGAGATGATTTTAGTATTTCCTTTCCTATTCAATAATCTGTGTTTGTTATATGTTCATTCTGATAGGTTATGAAAATGAAATTTCATTGATCTATAAATCTTGACACGATGACGTAATTTGGGAATCAAGAGAGTAGTAACTTTTGTTTTATTATCTTGTCTTTTTCATCAATCTTTTGAGTATCATCGTAACAGGTTTGATTGATATACAAAATCCAACAGAAAATATTAAATTGAGGTAATTAAGCAGTGTATACATTGTCAAGAATATTAGGAGGCCGTGTACACTATTAGCATGATCTTTATCCTGGAAGCTAAAGTATATCACTGAGAATTGTACTATGTGAAGGTTGGTAACTAAGGACAACAAGATGCTACATCAATTTTCACATGTTGGATTTCAACGTCCAAATGCAGATTAAATAATTTTTATACCTATATAAAACATGAAATTTACTGATGGAACTGACTCCAATGTCAGTACCTTCATCTCATTTGAATTATTTCAGCCGCTTGTTTATTCTAGTATATCTTTATTGTTATTTTGGTTGTGAGTATATCCCTCACAACTCTAATGATAGAGAATACAAATTAAAGGAAATTAATCACGAAATACTTTTCCCATACAAGATCTAGGTGCAATTAACTTCACTTCGCGTGCTTTAATATAATAATTAATTTTTTCTTTCTCCCATGCTTGCGAAGGCTACTACTTACGACCGGGTTTCAATTACTAGTATTTTTCTTAAGAGATAATTTAGTTTAAATACATGTGTTACTTATTCGAGTGTTGATCGTGAAGTTGCTAAAACTATCTTCTTATAATTATTTATGTTCATCATCCTATGTTTCTCTGCTACATCACGTAGCTTAATCATGAAAATTAGAATACTAGACTCAGGTGGAAACGAAAAAGAAAATATGTACACAGAAGTAATGTAGAAATAAACGGAAAGCAAGATCTTTATATAAAGTCCCATGTTTTACTCATCCCAGTGTTACAAACGCTAATAGTGAGAAAATGGTACTGAGAAGAAAATGTCTTATCACTTTTGGAGTCACATGAGCTGTAATTAGTGAGGAAAATATATATATGTTGGAGGAAATATATAAGGCTGATATGTGTAAACCGATAAAAATTTTGCGATTTATATTTCGTACGGAGTCTAAATTGTTGTGAAGATGAATAATTTATTTATGGAGAAATATAAACAAAGGAAATTTCAAATAATTTAAAACTATTATTTTTCTCTTATTGGTGTGTGAATTTTTCTAATTTTTAAAAATAAGAATCAAGAAAGGGAAACCATTATTTAAAAAAAATGAAACATACTGACATAATATTTTCAGGATATTACGTAGCAAGTTTCTTTAATTTAGATCGGCTGCTCTTATTTACTTAACAAATATTCGAATAATTCTTTGCATTCACAGGTACAGGATGTGCAAAATAATACCGACCTCACAGATTTTCTGACATGAAAATAGGAAAATAAAATGAAAGAGTATAGACCATCGAGGGTGCACATATGCTTTCTTTCGACGTCATTGGCTGCCGAGAGTGAAGAAAAATGAACGCTTGAGCTTGAGATTAACAGTAGAACTGAGGATCCTCGTACCCTTAAAGACTTCAAATCTAATCTATCTAAAAATTCCTATCCAAAAATCCACCACTGGTGCGCAAAGGATTTCTCAAAGGAAGTAGGGTATTTTCAGTCGGGACCAGACATTCTCTGGAGTAGATATAGGCCGAAATAAGCACGAATAAGACAAATTTCCTTATGAGCACAGATGATAAACGTAATCACTGCCATTTAACCGGGTTATGACGGTCTCTTTTACTGATAATAAATACACCAAATGTTCGTTGAAACGTATCTAATTTACTCAAAGAAGATTCTCCAAGAGTGTCAGTATGAGAAGTTTTGGCAGAACGTATCACTGTGTAAAGTCGTATGCAAGATTTCCTAGTTGTATGGACCGCGAGTATACAATATTTTCAATTTGGACCTTGTCTTCAAAAGATTGAGCACCCCTGCTACTTACTAACTTGGAATGAAAGTTTCTTGCTTCCCTTCCATCTTTTTGGTGCATAGTGATTTTGGAAACCGATTACAAGTTGAATTACATATGTAAAGATTAATTGATGTTTAGCTTTATTTTAAGTTATTAGCATGAAATTTGCATTCTTTTACAAATTTATAATATAGTTTACATTAATAAACTAAAATAATAATAACCATATATTTCCTCATTTGTAATTAAAACTTTGAAAAACTTATAGAAATGAATTTATATTTCATTGAATGATAACAGGAAATAAGATAGTTTAAAGTAAATAATGTTATAAGCACCGAGGATAATTACTGATAATAATACGAATATGAATCTTTTTAATTAATACTTCTCGCAAAGCGCTTCTCGCAACGAAATTTTTTAGGGTATGTGAAGATGTATTTGAAATGTAATAAAATGAGAAAACTGTAGATATATGAAAAAAAAAGTATGTGTGAGGTGTTGAACTGCGAAAGTTCTAAGTAAACTATTTTGAAAATAGAGTTTCGACTTCTTTAAATCTGTTGCCAGGATATCAGGCATATAACTAAACGGTACGTATATGGAACTACTCAAACTAAGTTTGTTAACTTGTAGGTAAGCATATGCGTGGATATTTCTAAGTTAATTTTATGTACATGTTGATAAAATTTACGTGGACTGAGGAATAAATAATATAAAGAATAAAAATGTTCATATTTAATTAAAGTTATTTTATTTTTTATAATTACCTAAATATTGTGACAAAGGTGATGGTTGAAATGTTATGTTTTGTATAAAAGATGTTATGGTTTGCGTCCCTTAAAAGTTTGTTTTATGAAGGGAGCCCAAACTTTATGTAGGTTAACCTTATTTGTGTTTAATTCAGGCCTTTTTTAAAATGATGGAATACGCTTTCATACGGTCCATTCGATATTTGTGAAATTATGAATCACCCTGAAAAAGGCTATTTGTTGATGTTCTGATCGCAAGTATTTGGAAAGACCCGACATTGGTTTATCTGAGTTGGCGTCCCTTTCATGTTCGCTAATTCTAACTGATAGGCAACGCTTTGTCCTAACATGGTATTTCTTCCTACAGTTACAATTTACTTTGTACTCTCCTTATTATTACCTATTACTTGTCAAGTATCCTTTGCATCTGATGAAAGATTTTTCTAGTGGTATGGGTGCACTAAAAGTAGGGGTTATGCCAGATTTATTAAAGACCTTTCTTAATTACTCGTGACATGGGAGATATTAGACATTTTAACATATTTTAAATCTTTTGTTTTTGAGTATGTACTTTTGTTCAAAGTTGATAAAGCACATCTACGCCAATTTTCAAATTGACTGTTATTATAACCTATTTTCTAAATCTAGCAAAAAATGTGTATAATTTCAGTGACAAAATTGAAGAGGTTAGAAGAAAGTTTGTATGCTCAAGGAAAAAGGGTTTTTCCACGCAATACCTTTCAAGGTGTTCCAATGACCAGATTGTTGTTGATGTAAACTCGTGAGGCAGAAGGGTTCCTATATAGAGTGGTTTGAATGATTACAATGCTTATACTATTATTAAACTATTGTAGATATTATATCAATTTTCAACAAGGTACATAAATTGAAAAGCAAGAAGATTCAGAATACGTTAAGATGCCTAACATATCTCATGTCATTCCACAATTAGGGAAGGTTTTTAATAAACATGGCATATGGAACCGGGACATATGCTTACCAAAGCATATAACCCCTACTTTTTGTAACCCCACATCACTAGAAACTTCTTCCACAAGACACAAATGTTATTTTACAGATAATAATCATATATATATATAAGGTAAATTTAAGACAAATGAAGGAGAAAAAAGGATAATACTTATAGCTTAGTTTCGCATTAGATCACACATATTCACATAAAAAAGTGACTTTTTTATGTGTATATGTGAATATGTGTGATCTAATGCGAAAATAAGCTGTAAGTATTATCCTTTTTTCTCCTTCATTTGTCTTAAATTTACCTTAAATTGCTCTACCGGCTTTCCTTTGTACTATTTAGATATAATAAATCACAGCCATATTCAATCCAGTACTGGATGAGGCCTCTGCCCGAAGGGAGGAGTTGGTCTACTGCTCCTACGCCGACCAGACGGGTTGGGAGAGGAGAGCTGTAAGAACTGAGAGCTGTGAGAACTGTGATCGCCACTGTCTTTTATTCACAGCAGCTCCGCAATTGTGTCCTCATGATGCTGGGTCAACACCAAATTTTTTTAGCCCATCCGAGACCGCTCGCATTGAAGTCGAGCGCGCTACCGACTAGGCTACGCAGGCTATGATGTATATACATGTATATATATATATATATATATATATATATATATATATATATATAGATAGATAGATAGATAGATAGATAGATAGATAATAGATAGATAGATAGATATCAGGAGTATGCGATGTAAATTGAGAGTGGGAAGAAATACCATGGTAGAACAAAACATTGCCTCTCAGTTAGAATTAGTAAACACTAAAGGGACGCCAAATCAGTTAAAGCAATGTCAGGCCTTTCCAAATATTTGCGATCAGAACATCATCAAATACCCTCTCTCAAAGTAATTCATAATTCTAGAAATAATATCAAACGGACCGCTATTGAAGGTTGTTACATCATTCTTTTTTAAAGCCTGAATTAAACACAGGTAGGGGTAAAGTACACATAGGTTGGGCTCCCTTCACAGAAGAAATACTTAAGTAACACAGACCAATTCAACTGTCACTTTTGGCATAATACTTATTTTAGGTATTGATCAAAATACAACAACTCTAATTAAATTTGAAACAGTTTTTATTCACACATATTTTTATTTACATTATTAAATTCTCAGTTCAATTAAATTTCATAAGCACGTACATACAATCAACTTAGTAATATCCACGGACATGTTTAGCAACAAGTTAGCAAAATCAGTTTTACTAACATTTCATAAGCATTTACTTTTATGTCTGATGACCTGGCAACATTCGTAAAACAGTTGGAACCAAATTTCCAAAACACGATGAAATAGAAATTTCGCAGTGTAACATATTTTCCATATTCTTTCATATACGTATCTATACTTTCCCATTTAATTTAAAGTTTCAAATACACCTATACATACGAAAAAAAAATCACACAATAAATTTGTTGTTAGCTTAACAAAAAGCAAGAAAGTAACAAATTTTTGCTTTAAAATCTCTGTTTCCTATAGTTTTGTTTTCCTAAATAGCTATTTTGTTTGATATTATTCTTACAATTACTAATTTACTCTAAAATAATTCTGTAACCTATAATTAAAATTTAAAACTTATTACTGTTGAATCTTCCTTACACATCTACTGGAATACCGATAACCTCCCAATAATACTCAAGGTCATCAAATTGGTATGTATAAATACATATCAGTACAAGCATCGAGTACACAATCACTACCACCCAAAATCCGAATACTATCTTCCTCCATGCACTGTACGATATCTAAAAGAGAGAAAATATATATATACATATATAAAGGATCGAAAAACTGAAAACGCAAAGATTTAATTAATGCTGAGCAATATCTTAAATTAGACGAATATTTTTCAAAGGTAAAATTATGATATGAAGAAAGGAATTACTTACAGCTTGTTGTTCTATGGGTGAACATGCACACGTATAAGTACAGAAACCTTGAATATTTCAGTGAATTCACCTTTTTCTTCAGAATAACAGACACACACGTGAGGATATAATAAAGACTAAGACGACAGTGGCGCCACGTAGCGGAGGACGCATCAAGTTTGTAGAACAATTGGAGCGCATAAATTTGCGGAGCGTGGGAGAATTGGCAACTGTACAGCGTGTAAGTTCGGGAGGGAATTGTGGAAGGAAAAGTGTTGAAAATGCAGAGCAAACGGGTGTTTTAGAGTTATTGAAGGTTAAGCTCAGGCCATGAATAAAGGCGCCCTCTCACAGACGGCGTGTTGAGGTGTTGGTCGTAGGGGTAAAATGTGTATTATAGAAACCAGGAAAAATTGATAAAAATTGGTGTTGCTATCACAAGTACATGAAAGTGTTTGCTTTCCTGTACAATGTACTGTAACAGGCATCAATGGTTGTTTACCTTGTAACTTCACAGGGCACAGAACTTTCCTTGACTTTGTGTGTTACCATGTTCTTCAATGGTAACCACTGCAGTAACCTTTCTGCTGAACGCCATAAAAGCATCCATTTGTTGGCCTTGTGAAACCTTGATGAACAGGAAAAAAGTATCCTCCTGCTTGATTCATGTTCAATTTCCCTTGTCTCGCCCGTGGTATTGCTTCCCCTATTACATGTACACCAAAGTGCTTGCTTTCCTATAAAATGTACTGTAACAGGTATGTTTAAGCACCGTCATCGCAAGAATATTTGGTTACCCCGTGATCTCATATGACTAGGAACGTAAGAAAATAACACTTTGAAATTGAAAATATATCATCTAAAATTCACGATTTAGCACTCATGGAGAAAACAAACATGCATACCACTTGTATTTTCGTTTGTAACATAACATCCACCGAAAAAGAACTACTTTTCTGCGACATGAAAATACTTAACACTAACATGGTAAATGAGTGTGCTCCTCTTTCTTTCTGCATATTTTAAACTTATTTCATTCCTGTTGCTACATACAATATGCAATAATTTTAAGTGCAGAAGAAATAGAGTGGCCGTGCTGGTGGGATTTAACCCAAAATACTCGTTAGTATCATTTTACATAAAACAGGACGACATTTTATTTTAAAAATAATTGTATACAATTAACATCACCATCGCCATTTAAGTCACAACTCAATATGTATTGAGTCATCACTCAAATAATCATTGACAACATAATTACTCCGATTTGCCAACAAGTTGAATAGTTCAAATTGAAATTTATTTATGTTTTCAAAACTCTTCAGATACATCTGATACATCAAGAGTAAACACTAGAACTAGGATGCATTCATCTTTGGCAATATCTACAGAATTAAGCTGAGCGGGTATTTAACATTTAACGTAATGTGTTAGAAACTTAAATGAGTTTCATTAACATGGAAATTATAAATGTTTTAATATTAAGTGTGGTTGACTGAAGCTCTAAAGGCATCCCTCTGTATTAGTAAAACTTTGGTAAACTGGATTTGTATAAGGGCCAGTCTAGTAACTTTGGACTTCGGCCTGTCACGATTCGTCTTTAGCTGTTAAAATCCACACCCATGCCCCTGCCGTGGACTCGAACCCGGGACCTTCGAGCTAATGGCCTACCGCCGCAGACCACTCGGCCCCCTGTATTAGTGTATCAAGTTTGGTTGATATCTGTACGATCGTTACTTTGTCGTACTCGAATATGTGTTTAATAGTTGAGTCTTGTTATTACGGAAATGGTAAATGTTTTTAACATTCTAATACACTTCAAGTCTTAAGATTATATCCTTACATTCTTATGTCAAGTTTGACTGAGATGGAATCAATCATTTCTAACAGATGACGCGAATGTAAGTTTTAAAATTGGAGTCTCGTTAGCATGGAAACAGCAATAAGCTGGAAGTTGTTGAGCCTCTAAAACATGATTTCCTCTATCAAAACACCAATTTTGGAGAGAATAGATCAAGGTGTTCTTATGTAATGGCTGAAAAGTATCTTTTTAAATGGTATTACTGTGGAAACCATACAATACGCCAATCTCAAACTTTTCAAACCTCCTCCATCACAGCCATTGTGAGAAAATTTGTAATAATCGGTTCAGAAATCTCGGAAGAATAATATTTTAAAAAGTGTAATGCAACTTTTACATGTAAGAGCATTGCATGCTCAGCATAATGTGCAGTTACGTAATTTTGTTTCCCACAAAAGTATTTTGATTTTGTCGTACATAATAAGTGTGTACATTTGCTTTATAAGTAAATAAGTTACTCTTTTTGGTTGCAAGTATTATATTCTTATAAATATGTAAGCATAGATCTGTTCAGATTTAAACATTATTTTTACATAATGATCTAGGGTTTACGTGAAAAGTAGTTCTATTAACTTCTTTTGTATTCGAAAAATATTTAAATTAACATTAACGGACCTCAGAATATTATTCCAAAGCTAATAAAAGCGTATAATTTCGCATAACATAATGAGAGCAGAGTTTGTCGAGAGATTGTACCATGTCTATATGTGATGAAGCAGTTTCAAAATATGATTGTCTCATTTTATCTTTTCGTTTAAGTTAAACCTAAGAATGTACTGTTCGAAGAGTATTCTAAACTAAAAAAAATTTACTAATATGGGTGAAAATGTAAACGGTCGGTGAGAACTGTATATTGAAACCTATTTTATTAATCTAATTGATATGGAATTAGTTCCTTTCTGCTTCCTGATGAGGATTGTCAGTTACTAAAATAACGTCACCGACTGACTAAACTCTATTATTAGCCCCCTATGAACTGAGATAAAGCATTGGCAAACGAAATAAATAGGCCTAGGTGTGAACTCTCGAAATATGTAAGGAATAATAATACGAACTTGTCTACAAATGATAACCTCCTTAACTATAACAAACATAGAAAAGAAGATAATTTATATTCACATTCTTCCAATCTATACCAAAATAGTATTACAAACACTGATGCCAAATTATGTAATAGCCTGCCGATCAGGATTAGAAACCAAACATCGCTCATTTGGGATAAACTAAAAGATATTTAATCGAAGTCTGTTTCTACCTTATCCAAGAGTATATACGAGGAGAATCGTATAAACTTCATTAATTATGTAAACATTTGTTAAGTCTTTGTATGTTATTAGTTGTAGATGTGAACGTATTCACTGTTCTCTGTATGGTATATCCTTCATGATGCGCTATGATTAATGGATAAATAAATAGATTAACATTGAGAAAGAGATTAAAATACTCAAGTTGGCATATGTCTGTACTTGTTTTCGACCGTGCCAAGTACTTCTACACAACTATATACAAACCGTATATTGACTTACGAACTTAAAACACACCGTATCTAAACAATTTGCGGTGTTATTTACGCTAAGTTTCTTAAGAAAAAAGTGTAGTGAAGGGCTTTCACTTTAACCTAGCACTAAACTGCTCAGTCGCCCACCTGAACAAATGAAAATTTTGTTCCATGTTTCGCTAGAAAATAGTTTCAAACAAATCTAGAGCAGTAAAGTATCGAAGTTAAAGGAGACTCGAGTTGTAATACTCTGAGCATTACACATTTGGACATTTTACACGAAGTTGTTCATATCAAAACCACTGCATTTATAATTCTCAATTTTCTTTATTTTTCCTGCCAAGCTTAATGATCTTAAAATTGTTCAACTGTGATCGAGGAGCAGATTTACCCTCCACAGTGAAATCACCCCATGTATATACCACTGGTAAATTTATTTAGCATGGATATCTTTAGAGTGTAAAAGAAATGCATCAACAGAATTCCTTTAAAATCCACGCGGGTGAGAATCAATTCCTACTTGATCTAATATGATATGACATACACTGATTGCATGTATATACAACTGTAAAAGTTGATATCTCGTTAGAAGATTTGATGCTTTAAAGAAGCATTTATCAAGTGTTTGTCATTAGAAGCATGTTATATTTTAAATTGCTTGTCTTTCTAAAATTTCAGAGAGTACCGAATAATAGTTTTTTTTTACATTATTTAAAAAATCATACCTGCAAAAGGAGAATGAAAACAAGAAACAACGCCACATACACAGTTCTAAACACAACAATTTTTGTCCCTTGCAGTCCTATTGCAACCAACATTATGGTTACAACAAATGTCCAAGTTTTGGTCAAAACTCTTTTACAAAAAGCAGCTAGTTTGCCGGTGACTGCTTTGATTCTTCTTCTTCTCTTTATTGAATCTAGATCCATTGGTTCTGTAAGAGAATACTTGCCTTTTAACATATAAACAAAGAAGTCATTCTTCAAATTAAATACACTCATATCAATATAATTTTATTTGCGTTTGCTCTTAAAGAATAATATCTGGCAATGAAAAAAAAACTGCGATACACAAATCCAATAAAGATTCAAAGTTTTAAAGCTTAAAACGAATTTTCAGCATAAGTAACGTAATGTTCCCTTGGAACACCGTAATAATGTTCCTGTGGATTATCGTAAAGCTTAATAGGTAGAACGAAACGATACACGGGATTGTGTTTTCTCCCAGAACCAGTTTACTACAAAAATAAGTACAAATATGAATTCGGTTAATAAAAAGAGGGTCCCGTACCGGGATTACAAGTGAGTTTACAAAAACTTATAGCCTCCTTCTTCTTGGGTTTATGCTTCAGAGAAGTTAGGTTAGAGTCCTGCACCAGTTCCGTTGCAAACTGTGTGCCAGGGAAGTGTTTTGTTTTCGTGGCGAGTCGTGAACATGTTTGTGTTTAGGGGGACACGAAGGATTGCTTCGTCTCCGTTGCGAGTCGTAAGCAGGAAGATTAGAGAGAGGCGATCACCCAGGCGAGGAATGATGTTCATTGCCAAGATGTGTGGATATTTATAGGGTCCTTTCCTCCAAGTCCCTCCTTCTGCTGCGCCAACTCCATCTAGCTGCGACCCCAACTCCATCTTCGATCTTTGATCGAACTGTTGTTGTCGTCTGCTTTTGCGATGGCTTGTGTCACTTACTACTTGTTAACGTTAAAACGCTTGTAGTACGCATTTGCTTACACAGCGTAGTACACTCAATTTAAGATTTGTTTATCTTGAATGAGTAGCACTTGCTCTCAGGCACGCGGACCATTATAATAACTCAGAATAGATATTGTGATATATAAATTCTAGTGCATTTTATAGAGTTTTGAAGTGTGTCATATCAAAAGGGGGTTAAGTGCTAACATAAATTGGTGAACAAGGCGAATATAAATAATTTAATGCAACTCTAATAAAATATTTAAAGCCATACTGACTATACATAACGTAAAAGTTAAACCTATTACATGAAATATATACCAAACAGAAAAGAACCATAACATCAATACTTTACGTTAAATTCATTCTACCAAAATGCAAATGAAAAATGAATTTGCGAGAGTAGCGGATCCAGGATTTTGGTCAGGGGTGCGCAGGTGGAATAGATCAGGGAGATTTTCGATACTTTCCAGCTAACAAGGAGGTTTCCTAGTGCTAATGGCCGATTGGTTTACAATTTGGTGTGAACATTGTACTACTAATAATATACTAATAGTAAAACTTTCACATGCTGAAAGTGAAACAGTGGCCTATAGCATTTGTACAAATTCAATTTTATCGTGAAATGTGCAGTAAAATTTAAAAATAAAATTTCGTATAAAGAACATAATGAATATTATTACTTCTCCGAGTAATTACTACTACGTCGAGTAATGAAACTAATATCCAAGTATTTCAAAACTCATAAAAAGCTGAAAAACTGCAATATATATATATATATGAGCACCTGCGTAGCCTAGTCGGTAGCGCGCTCGACTTGAGTGCGAGCGGTCCCGGGTTCGATACCCGGTGGGGGCACAAAAATTTCGGTGTTGACCCAGCATCGTGAGGACAATTGGGGAGCTGCTGTGAATGGAAGATAGTGGCGATCACAGTGAGAGCTTCGGCTCTCCTCTCCCAACCCGTCTGGTCAGCGTGGGGGCAGTAGACCAACTCCTCCCTTCGGGCCTCATCCACTAGTGGATTGAATATGGCTGTGATTTATTTATTATATATATATATTCAATTCATAATAATTACAGATGAGGCACGCACCATTATTTTTACGAGAATACTACTACTGTATAATGTAGACGTTGAATATTTACAAATGCTGATTAGTCAATATAATTTATATCACAAATTCTATAACTTTAAGCGAAAATGATTTAACATCACTTACCGCTACATAATACCCTTGCGACTTTGATGTTTCTGAAATACAATCAAATAAGGTAAACGCGCCAGTAATGGACACTTTAAGAGATACTTTTCACCGCTATAATTTTTAACTCCAATACAGTTTAAATGTATTGAGCAAATGAGAATGTTACACGTTCTTTATGTTTTCTTCTAGAGATTTATACCCATTACTTTCATCAACATACACTATTTGAGAGGAAATCACGTTTTCTAGCTGACATTGTTTTTGTACCAGTAATGGACACAGAAAAACCGGGATGTTCCAGTAATGGACACCCAATAATGGACATACTGTATAACTCAAAATAATTTAAATAATCATTGCTGATGTTTCGAATATAAGTAGTAAACACGATTATAAGTTTAACGCTGTTCTTCGATTATCTGATTGTTTCATGGAATTCTACTAAGTGATCATTCCAAAAGGTCCTGGGTTTGAAAACAGCTATCGACCATCCTTACTGAGGTTTTAACGTTTTTCTTTTACTTCAGTCATAACAGGCAAAAATTTCCTAATGGCACCTTCAACTTAGACCTGTCCGACTCCTTCCCGCTTTCTTTCCCCTACCCTATCCCAACCTGACCCATAGATTCCCTGTGGCCATAAAATGCAAATTCTAATTTGCCATGAATAGTGTTCAATATTAAAACAAATCATTTCGAATGAATTTTTCAAGTATAAATTTATCGTATTTTTACCCTCATAATACTAAGTTTTGTTATCGAATATGACACCGGTATCCCCAAAAATTGATATTCATAGATATATTAGAATTTTTTGGAACCAAATCGGAACTTTTCTGAGATAAATTGCTGAAATCATGTTCGCGGCCCTTTCTGGGTCCGACACTGATTTGCAAAGCAGATATTTTAGGTTAACTTATTTTTAAATGTCTGATGAGTATGGACAAGATTCATTATTAATAAAAGTTTAAAAGAGTACTTTTTTTTTTCAAAATTACTGTATTTTTGGGCGTTTCAATAACGCAGTAGTGATGTTTCAATAACGCATCCTCCTAAGCATCACACTTGAATAAAAACACACGTATTTAAAATGTCGATACCGTACATTTAAAACTTAACTAAGTAGTATATAAAAACTTAAATATTGCTGCCATACGAAAGTGTCTATATATAATTTTTTTTCGTTCACTTTTACAACACGGTATCAATATTTTGAATCTGAACACTTTAAGCTTTATATGCATATATATATATATATATATATATATATATATATATATATATATATATAATGGTAAAACAGGTAGAAAAAAAAGGATAGTTACATGGTAGATTCTTGAGACAGCTGTACAATAAATAACATAACAAAACACAATAGAAAAGTACTACGTTTCGCAATAGTCTTTTCAACTGTTAGGAGAAAAATGGACAGAGCAGTCAGGTGCGGGACTGGTGTTAAGGAAACGCCATATTCTCAACAGAATGCATTGTGACAGTGTGGTCAAGTCCTGCAATCCTGCCCCCCCTCTCCGGTTTCTCGCCATCCGATCAACACAAGCTTTTTTCCTTCTGCAGATACACCTCTGTTAATCTAACCATCCTAGCACTCTCTTTACACTTTCATCAAGCCTTAAAACTCTCCATAGAACTTCAGTCTCTCATCAAAATCCTGCTCTCCTTACCATCTCCCCGCATCTCGAACATATACAAAACCCTAACTAATGCTTCCCGTCTCTTGCTCAGTGTTTCTTTCAGAAGATTTCGTGGGGGAATCGTGGGGGGAGGGCTCACGAAAATTATAAATAAAGTATATTGACTCCAATGTACTAAAATATAAAATAACAGTAATGCCACTTAACAATATGTCGTATTCCTTAGTTGACCTGAAAATAACATGAACAATATTTATAGAATGTGCTATTATCTACTTATTTCATTATGCATGTAAGTAATACAAGTGTTGAGGCTAATTCTTCCGGGGTGCGGTTTAGAAACCCCGGGGAGACAAAACCCCCCTCCCGGAAAGTAAGCCTGAAAGAAACAGTGCTCTTGCTTAACCTGAAATCCAAACACCTTTCCAAACTTTCTCGACTTTGTCTTTCTGCCCTCTCTCAAGGTTCCTCTCTTCCTTAGCCTCTCCCCCCACCCTCTACTCGGACTGACCCCCTGTTAATTAGCCGTCCCGATCCAACCTCTCTTAGCAATTGCCGGAGCGACCTAACTTCTGTCCCTCAGAGATTCAAAAGTAACTACGTAAGTGAACCCGCCACCTTGAACCAACCAAAAAATCGGAGAAAAAATGTTGAGAAAAGGAAAAGGATATAACTACAGGATGTGAATCAGAAAATTATTGTTATATTTTCACTACAATAATACTTTTGTAGAAATGTGCACAATGTATACAGTCAATTTGAGCACATACCAGTCCAGGCCTAAATTGATGGTATCATCCTGTTGTTTGTTGATGACAAACCCTGGAAAAATTCTTTAAGGTTGCTACAGTATACGAATTAAGGTATCTTTTCAGGGGGGATATATTGTTGGTATGAAAATAACGTGATAAAATTAATATTATGCATTATACGTGTTCCCACATTCAGACTCTCAGCCGGAGTTCCCCCCCCCCATTCCCTTGTTAATTCGCACAAAAGTATTATTGTAGTGAAAAGATAGCAATAATTTACTGATCCACATCCTGTAGCTATATCCTTTTCCTTTTCTCAACATTTTTTTCCCGACCAAGTGGAACCAAAAGTATTTGAACGTAGTAACCTCACCGGAACAGGCAAATAAAATAACTAAATAAACGAAACGAAATTAAATGGTATACGCATCTTAGCAGAAGGTATATGCTAATGTGTAAGATTAATCAGAGGGTATACGGCGTAACTCTCTGACAGTAACGCGTTTAATGGTTGATTTGACAACACATATGTTATGGTCTGTGTAGCTAAGTGGTGAGCTTGTCAGACTCTCATTCTCAAGGTTCTTGGTTCGATTCCCTGCATGGATATCTAATTATTTTCTTCAAGTACGTAAGTACTGTAAGTGATGTTCGCGATTGCTACTTTATCCCATAAAGGGAGCCTTTATGCAACTATGGCTCAGGCCGATATAAAGGGAGAAAAACGAAAGACAGAGAAAGTGGCAGGGGGAAAGACGCAGACTGTGTATCCTGAAGCGTATCCTTTATTTCCATGTCTTCCACTATTTTTCTTTACATCTTTCTTTCCTTTCTTTTTTCGCTCTTTCCCCATCTTCTTCCATGCTTTCTCGCTCTCTCACTTTCGCTCCCTCTCTCTCTCTCCTTCTCTATCTCTCTGTGTGTGTTTGAACAAGACAAATTTTGTTAGAATGCAAAATGACGATTCCTGCATGATGTCCATATTATTATTTTCCTTTACTTTGAATTAATTCCTATCTATTAGAAATTAATGTGAATGAAATTTCTGCCTATTTATCTCGTGGGTCTCTAAATGATGCTGAAGGACTCAATCATATTTTCTCCAAATAGAGGAATACCCTGGTATGTCATGTATTGGCGTATATTTATACTGCCAAGTTGGTTGTCTATTAGGCGTATAGTGAAACAATTCTCTTGGAGGAGAAAGCTAATAGTTTTTATAACTACAACATCAATTTATTATTGTAAGCGACTGTACATCGAATAAAGATTTGCTTGTAATAGACGAACTATGCATATTCTCTTCATGGATGATAGTTTGTTAAAAAAGCCTTCCAAAGAGCAAACAGAGGACACGCTTGTCTCAATTTAGACACGAATGGACAAAACTCGTCCCTGTGGTCTTTAGTTTTGGATCTGCTGGAACGAGTTGTAAAATTGATTACCACTTTCTCCCAAACTGTGCACCAATAAAGACTGCTGCACTAGGCATGAATCGGAATGAACATGGAGGATGATCGGCACCTAGTGAAATCAGGAATATTGGTCTTACCTATTTAATATTTCAAGAAAGTTAATGTCAGATCGTAAAACCATGTGAAGGTTATATCCAACCTTAAAGTTTTATCTAAGATAATTAGAATTTGTGAGTGAAATATAAAATATCTATCTTGGACTTTACAGCATATTATTTTTCTGGATAGACAAATAAATTTCTTTGTGAACATCTTTCTATTCATGCGAAACCAGATTTATTGATTATATTCTTACAATTGCTCGTTGGAAGTATTCGGTGCTTTCTAAATAGTTATATAAACACTTGACAAGTTGTATTATTTTCGAAGAGATCTCATAGTTATTTAATTCAGTAGTTTAACAGACTAACCAAATTGTGTTCTACTTTGTTTGATATAGAAACATTATGTATATAAGCAACCTTTCTAATCATTTGATTATCTAACAAATACCCTACGTAAATAAAGATGGATATCAGTTACAAGCTACGAACGTATTTTTATGTGTATTTTCTCACCTGAAAGTGATGATACTCTGGAGCCTTTCTCCTGTCGTTCTCTCATGTACACTCGCAATGTTATCCAGAATACTGTAGTACAGGCACACTAAAAGAATAAGCATCAAAATACAACACATCATTTCCTTATTACCAGAATATGGACAACTCTTATTATCAGACATGTACATTATATATTAGAGAAATAAAGGAAAGTGCTTGAATTATAATTTAAAAAAAAAAAAAGAAACTTGTGTCTGTTGGTATCACTGCATATCATGTCTATATGCAATTTTAATTCTAACATGCTAATATTGACAAGAAAAAATTTCATCTGCACAAAAATTAGTTTACAAATTAGATGTCTTGCTTTGATAAGGTCCTCAATGCAAAATTATGGAGATTTGAGACATCATCAAAATTCTTGTAAAAGGTTATTCAGCGAAATAACATTGAGAGTCACCTCGTGACAAATAACAGAAATAACAAGATTACATGAGATAGCACGCAAATGAAACTAAAAGGCTAGCCTTTTACATATTTAAATAATCGTAATTTTACAGTTACTAAGGCCTCGAATAGTCAGCAAAGATTCATTTATTTTCAAGCAATAACAGCAATTTGCACACAACCTTAAATTCTACCCCCAAAATATGATATGAGAATACTACACACAGAACCAGAAGAAAAATCATCTCAGTTTTCAAGGCTTTCCTGAACACATGCATAAGTATTTAATGTTAAACTTTATTTCTGGCTATTCAAAGTAAACATCAAGCATCAAATCACAAATGCACAAATCTACATATTAAATTCATATAAGACTCTCCTGTGCGAGTTCTATGGGCTATCCTATAAGCCAGTTCAATCGTATTTTCAACGATATCAAAGTATACTCAACATTTAACAAGTTTAAAGAATCCCTACATATTCGACATCTTTTACAGAATTCAGCAACACTTTTTAAATTAAAAAACAATGTAAAGCTTAATTTTGGGGCTGAACAGGCAACTAGGTCCTAACTCTTCGCAAGACATAGAAATCATGTTCCTCGGTAAGTTCCTCCGGGGAGGTGAAAGAGGAAGTTATAAGCAAGGATATCGGCAAGGATATGATATATCCATCTTTATCGCTCGATCTTTAGAGGCTTTTATAATAATGCCAATTCAATATTAATGCAATATATTAAGTTATTTTTTCGTACATTTTTCTACTCTTTTTCAAATCACGTACACATTTCACATTTCGCACATCATAACTACCAGAGCTTGTCCCTTCTTAACGGGATACTTCCCATGGATCTACCACTTTTACGTCTAACATCACATTCTTTCATACTCTCTTTATATACTTTAATTTTAGTACTTTCGCCATTCAATTTTGCATCTACTGTATTTCTATGGGCACACATGATATATATTATCAGTATTTCCAATGACTTTTAGGCCGGTTCTTATTTTTTTTACTGAAATTTTAGCACATAAATATGGTATTGTAAACTATACAGTCACCCGCCACAATAAAGGAAAATCCGCAATTCGTTATCCGATTCAAAAATTCTATTTTTGAAGTGTATATTCAGGAGACTAAGTAAACTACAATTACAGGGTGACATGGTGTGGTTATAGGGCAGACTTTCGAGTACTTCTAAACGAAATTTGTCCAGAAGAATGGTTATTTCGCGGAGTATATGGGGCTCGCGTTGATTGTGTAACAACACAATACCGGAACTTATTTTACGCCGTTTGCACGCAGTCATTGCGTTGCCCTGTTCATACTAGCCCTTTACTGAAGGAATTCAGTGAGTATCGGACCATTTCATCGAAGAAAACAGTTTTCAATACATTCGCAGTCCGTTCTACGGCTTTAATTTTTCTCGTGGCGACGAAGCTGCATGTGGTTTCGGATTCGAAGAGACGACATACCGTTTCTTCTCTGATCATTAATCGTGAGAAGAAGGTCGGGTCACAATAATACCGCACCAAATGCTGTAGCGTCAGGCCCATTCGATGAGTTAATCAAAAGTTAACTTGCCACTCATTGTGCACACACTTTCCTTATTCTAACCTCTCACGCACAATTGTCAACATGGAACCGTTGCTGGCAGGGTATTCTTGTTCAGAGACCGTATTGTAACCCTAGGTATTCCCTTCACGCGTGAATCAACTTGATAAATGATTTCGGGGCTGATCAGAATGTTCAATAATTCTTGCATCATCCCACACGCTCTTCCTTTAAGGAACCGTACACATCTCTTGTGGACATTATTTTGATACACATTGTTCCTCATATATGGCGAACACCCATTATGAATGTCGATTGGCATGTTGTAAAAACCGTATGAAAACACGGTATTCACTGTCTGAAGACGTCTATACGTGAAAAGTCATTTTCATGTTACACGAGCTCCGACACACAGCTAACGTTCCCACTCAACGACACCAAATGCCATACAAATGACTATCGTGCTTATTGTATCCCGGTTACATGGCATCAGTTATGCCACACTGTCACGTAATAGCGAACACTTCTGAAAACATTTGCCTATGATTTATTAGGACATATCCTGCTCAGATAACTTTTCCATAGTTCATCACCTTTTCATTTGACCAATCCAAGTATTACAGTACAAGAAATATTTCATGTGTCCTTTAAGTTATTCACAGCAACTAAAAGTTAACGGTTTCAAACATATAAAGTGAAAAAAGTTACTATTGTTTTAAATTATAATTCTCTTCCTGAAAGAACTTGTGAACTTCTACGGACGTGATCTACAGCGTTTGTTAATGCGCTCTTTGAACCCCCTCGTTTAGTTCAATGAACTCTTAACAATGAGCCCAGGAACGCGCACAGAAAACGAGAGAGGTAATCGTTCGGACAACCGACAATGAGAGCTAACAGTTGGCAAGTGAAGTATGAGTAAAATATACTGTATATTTTCATTTGAAATGTGTTCTGGTGCGTGCACGTTAGCTCAGTTACTTAAGCTTTGCCATGAAGGGACAAGGCGGGAGTAGCAATTCAGTTATCGACAGATCCTCCGCAAGAAAAGTAATTTCGACAACGGTCCGATAGCGGTAGCCGCCATCGGTCCAATTACTGTATATAAACTGAAGGACCAATGTTGACCCAACGTTGAAATGCTCATGGGGTAACTGCCTCGACCAACTGACTTGGTCCTCATACTTTTCAACTGTTATCAACTCCTAAGTTAAATTTTCAACACAATAATAGTTCGTTAGTGAGCTGTATAGAATTGAGTAGCAATATTGCACCAAATTACTTGTAATGCATACGTTATCGACGACATGGTTTAGAATATTTCGATGAAATTGTTGCTTTCATTGATTCAATTAAGCGAGGGCAAAGCAAAAGGACACTGGCAAAGATATGAATAGCAGAACAATAAACAACATTACTTTTTGACAAGAATGAGAAAGTAAGGTACAAATACAGAAAATTACTTGCTACTAAACATCAGGCAACTATGAAGAAAAAAAAATCTCAGAAACATTCAGTCAAGAATCTGGTACGTTCTTTCTGAGCCCTTCAATTTTACCACATTTTCTCCTTCAATACAAAGTTTTATATTTTAATATTTTATATTAAATTAGAAGTGCATTTCCATTGTCAACGATATCTGACAAGACTGATCCTTTGTTCGATTTCTGAGAATTATTCTTTTAAAAACGGACTGCATGTAGAAAAAGAACGTGGAAAACGAGCTATTCAACCTTAACTACGAAAGTATATGTTTGAGGACAATCGTTTTATTATAAATGTTACACCAACTATAATACTAGGGAATTTCAGTAAGTACTTACTTTTGCTATCATAGCTGTAACCCTTGCTCTCGGATACTTAACTAGCCCGATTTGACTAAGATTTACTTTTTCGGTCTTCCCTGGCAACTCTTCTTCTGCCAAATCTAATCCATAGACATAGTCCGCAAGAAGTAGACATTCAGCGTAGAAGACAATAAATGGAGAACAGAGCAATGTAAATCGTCTCTGATTGGGCACAATCCAACAAATACTTGCCCAAAGCAACCAAACAAACGTAAACCAACTGTGAAAAGCAATGCTCCATGTCTGAAGAAAAAATGAAAAAAATTATCCAAGTCAGAGTTTCCTGAGTTTCTTAAGTCACATATGATATCAGTAAGAAGTATTCTTATCTTGCGTAGGACAACGCTTATCCATGAATGCTACGCATTTAACATGGTTATATTTCACAAATATAATAGATTTCCAGGATGCAGTATGTAGTATATAGCGAAACAACTTCCTACGGTTGACTATCCTGCCTGAGTTTTCCAGGGTTTCCCTCAATTTCACCAGGGGAATACCTGGATGGTATCTTAAGTAAGGCATTGACCGATTCCTTCCCCATCCTCTAACTAATCCATCCCGACCTGAGCGAAAGATGCCAAAACGCATAAATATAAAGAATTGTATATAATAATAATATAATATGGTTGTTGTAATTTTGTATCATATCGTATTGTGTTATTCATTTTACTGTGTTTTAAATTTTTGTTATAATTTCGTAATTTTGTATTCTATTACGGTATATTCATGTTTACTGCTTTTCTCATAATCATTCTCTTACACTGCTCTACAATGATTTTGCTGTTTGGCACTGTTAACGATTTCGTAATGATTTTTACATGGGAAATCCGAAAATGAAGTTAGTAATATTATCACGTACAGTTTTCTCAGAATAATGGTGGGGAGGACACATCACATACATCTAAATTTCCGGAAAAGTGCTGGTTGTTAAAAGCAGTTCTCGATGTCAAACCATTTCAAAACTTCTTGGAAACTGTCACAAGACCCATACAGCAATCACCCATGAAATCGATGTTACTTTGCGGTGATCTATGTACACAGTATCTGGCTAACTGAGTGAAACTACGAGTCATGTGTTGCACGCAAAGTAACGACTACAGTATCATGGTGATCGTGGAAACGGCGTTTTATCTGTTATTTTGCCGTTTATTTTAAATTGTTGAGTGTCGATGTGCATTTAAAGGGAACGTACGATTTTTCGGATTACTGATCATTTCTGCAACATCAATGTGCGTTACTTAGTGTCAAAGAAAGGCAAAAAGTATCACTCGTGAAACGCGCATGTTGTGCTTATTTTGGAGGGCCAATTACGCCTATTATAAAGTAAAGTTACAGGATCAAAACAAATCATTTGCGTCGTGTACAATGTGTGGAGTGTGCGTAGAGTTAGAAATTGGACAACGGGTAAGAAGAAATCTATACGTTTCGGAATACTAACTGTATGGTGTGTAGCAAGGGATGATATTAGCGACTGCTATTTCGTTATTTTTGTTGGACGTTTAAGATTTTAATACTGAAAACAAACGTGGACAACATTTCCGTTACGACTCGTGCCAAATGACCATCATATTTCAGTCTGTCATCCACCACAAGAACTACTGTATGTAGACTCTTTATCTCAGCAGCAACAAAAGTACTGACATGGAGTTCGACATAGAAGATGGAACTCGAAATAACACAATTCGAATTAAATGATTTAGTGAGATATTTGAGCTCGTCTAAACAAACTGTAGAACTGTTAGGGTACAGGATTAAAGAAAAGAATTTACTGACTTCAGGGAGATCATCTTTACTTTTGAGACACTGAGCAGGAATATGTGCAATATTTTTCTGCTAAAGAAAACTTAGTGCATTGTAATAATGTCAGGAATCTTATTATGAAAAACATAGACGATGAGTACCTTATTGTGCAGAGAAACCGAGCTTATTCAAAGATTCGAACAAGAGAGGTTTGAAGGGTGTCGTTCAGAACAGCAACAAAGAATCAGTACCAGCTGTACACTCTGTACCAGTTGTACACTCTATGCATTTAAAGCAAACTTATCTAAAGGCGATCTGTATGCCCTTTGAACAACAACAAGAATACACTAAATAAGTTCTACATTTGCGAATTGGAGAATTGAGATCGTGATAAACATTGGATACAAATAGAATTGCCTGTTAGGACCACCCATAATGTAGAAAGTAAAAATGTGGAATACATTAGTCTGGTAGGCCCATCAAAGATTTGCCTCCTTTAGATATTAAACTAGATCCCATGAAACAACTTGTCAAAAGCATTGAAGAAATGTGGGCAATATTGCATTTCGTTACCGGTACAAACTTTCCACATATATCAGGTGCTAAATCAAGAGAAGGCACATTCATTGGACCTCAGATAAGAAAGTGTTCAGTGTGAACTCGAACTTCGAACATCGCGTGACGTGTAGAAAGCCAAACTTGATTCACAGGTGTTTGTAATATTATTCTGGAACAAATCTAATATAAAAAAAACGAGCATATCGCGTCTCAAATGCTCTCAAAGTTTAAAACCGTGAGGTGAAAAATGAGTATGAAAATTAAGTTCCAGTATTGACATTTAGGCAGTTTTCCTGCTAACTTGAATGAACTAGGAGAAGAACGCAGTGAAAGGTTTTAACAGGACATCAGTAAAATACTCACACATTGTCTCTATCTATATATATTTTCACAGTATGTGGCGGGGCTTGGAGCCCGGAGCATGAGGGAGCAATGCCCCCCGAGTATTTATAGTGTAACATAATGTACTAGTAAACGCAAACATATATAAGCAGGTTATTTCCCGGGATATTGAGCTACAGATAATTGATTTTTGCGGGCAGTAATTACGATCAAAATATATATCTTCCTTGAATAATAGCGTAATTAGAAATTAACATACTACAGCATATGGGATGAGAGCATATTTCGGTAAGAATTATAGTTTTTCACTTTACAGTAATCATATCTTGGAAGTTTATATTATTTCTAGGAACTTAAAATCTTCCTATAAGTGAAAATATTTCTTCAGTTCCCTGGAGGTTTATTAGTATTTTATTACAAACTATACCAAATGACTTCAGTCCATATGTCCTTAATTAATTCCTTATTTTTGTCAGGGTGAAGATATACGAAGTATACAATGTGGCAGTGAATGCATAAATAGTCCCGTCATTTGCCTCGTAAGGCTGCAGGAAAACAAATCAATAGTGAATTCGAGTAAGTGTATGAGGGCTTTAACTCCAATCCTGTTGATTACATTGATAATTTGAAGCTTAAAGCATTAAATATCTACTGTCTAAAACATAATTTTTTAAAAAATATGAAGAACAATGTTTTTTATTGAAAAAAACATATCACAGAAAAGAAACCGTTTTTACAACACTACTAGTAAAACGTGTCTGTTACAATACATATTTTTTCGATCTCGCAGAAAAAATAACTAAAGGCACATCCCTATCTCATCTTAATCCAAACCTAGAGATGGAGGACGTCACTTGAGGCTAAGAAGCGAGATGTTGATGCATCTCCACATCTTATCCAATGCCGCCATTGTGATAAATGATTCCACATCTCGTGTATGAGAGTTTCCTTCTAAGAATGGAGTCTGCAGAAGGAGGTAGATGAAGAATCAGCAGATCAAAGCGTCTTGTTTAAGTGCAAGGCGTATAAGGAAGAGAAAGGACAGGAAATGGAAGTAAAATCATCCAATGGTACCTTTGATGACATTCTGAATTTGATCAAGAAGTAATTAGAGACCAAATGTAGAGGACTATTGAAGTCAACTTCAATCGGCGGAATGAATAGTTGAAAGGTAACATTGACACGCGTGCTAAGCAGTTGAAGGATGAGTTGAAAGCCGATATAGAGAAAAACGCATAGCAACTGAAGAAAGAGCTATGGAAGAACTCACAACAATTGAAAGCTGATGTCGCGAATAGTGAGCGCCTGTTGAAGGAAGAGTTAATGAAAGAAATTATGGGAGCGATGGTGGCAAATAAAGAAGAAATGGAAACACTGAAACAGAGCCAAAAGAATGAGTGAGCAAGTGAGCCACCTGAGTGAAGAATGTCATGGCGGAAGGAACAAGAAGCGAGTTGTGAACGATCTGAACAATTGATCGAGAAAGTAGAAATGGAGAAAAAGTTCTTCGAGAAAACAATGGAAGTGAAGGAAGATGTTCTTCATACAACAGTCCGCACTATACAATCTGTAGCGGATGGACTCGGAGAAACAATTATGTCAGTCATGCTGAGACGCAGAAGAATGAATGAAGTGCGTCATGATTGTGTCGAAATGACTGAAAGGCAAAATCAACATGTCACTGCGTTGGAGCCAGAGTAACTGTTTTATTGCAGTTGTCGGAACAAAGAACGCACATTAAGTTGACTACAAAGATAAAGATGCCCATGAAATCAAGGAGGTTGGTTTATTGGGGAATAAACAGTACCATTATGTCAATGTGTCAAGGAATAGTTGGGACAATGAATGGAGTTTTCTGCAGCGGCCATGTGAGAGATGTGACGGCACTCCCATCACTGAAAAGACAAGTGGAAATTCCATTCTAAGGTATAGTGTAAGACCTGACCGTGTAAGGCCTTCACTATGGAATAGACTGTTTAAACCTGAAGCTGCAAGTGCAATGAAAGAGGTACACATTTTGAAGACTAGAGGGAGTCATTGTGACAGGCAGCAGTAACGACGAAGAGAGACCTTGAGAAGTGTGAAGAAGGAACGTAGAAGGGATGGTGAGAGTGGTTACTCGAAAGAAAGACAATGAAGTTGGTTCATCATTATCATCGTCATCGTCATCATCGTCTGGCTCTGCAAGAAGACAGAAGGGATAGAATATTCAGTTCTCCGAACGAGCGAGAAAGAGACCGAGAGAAAAGGCGTGATAGAGATCATCGTCATCGTAGGCACAATCATCGTCAAGGTCCCCATGACTACCTTGTACAAAACATGAGGTTACGTCTTGCTGACTTAAAAGCTTTCATAATGTATTCAGCTGATCTTTCAGCAAAGTAATTTATTCAGCAATTAGAACGAGAGGCTAGGCATACCTAAATGGCAACTTTTGGAGAAAATTCCCTGTCTAGAAAAGCGCTGCCCTCTCATGGTATTTGTCTAGCGCTGAGCATTTCGAAGGATATGCTGATTTTCGTAAATCATTCCTTCAGTACTAAAATTCGGATAGGCGAATTTAGCAAAATTCAGATCCACTCGGTTCAATACGAAAGTCAATTCAAGCGTTGAATGTTTTATAATAGAGAAGTACAATGCAATTAAGGACTTACATCTTCGTGCTTCTGATATACAAGTGTATAATAGTCCTGCTGCTCCTTGTCTCTTATCAAAAACATTTGGTATCATCAAGAACTTGCAGTTTAGCAGATATGCTAGATACAAATCGAGGGCTAGAAGCTATCTTCGAGGCTCAAGATTATAAGTAAGTCTGTTATTCTAATAACTATAATGCCAGTCGTCACAAGGACGTACAACAAAAGGGTTTCAGAATAAACGAGGTGGAAGCACATCTCAGAAGAAAAAGTAGACACTGAAAAAGTACCAGGATGCAGAGAATCGAAATGACCCAGACAGAGGTAGAGGATCATATTCTGGCATAGAGAGGATATTCAGAAATCGAGGAAAAAGACGAGGAGGATATCGAGGCCCCAACAGATATACAGGTCCTGATGAAAAAGATCACTGATTGTCCAAAGGAGATGTAGAACGAGAGAATGAAATGAGGGATTCTTACTCAGAAAATAGAGCTAGTGACGGGGATCAACGTGGCTATGATGATGAAAGAGTGGAATAAAAAAAATCCCGCCGGTCGTGAGGGTCAAAGCTTATAGGTGAGGGGGACAAAACTATTGCAGACCCGCAAGTTATAGATAAAAGTAATGTGAGCTGCTTACGAGGACACAGTTAAAACCAAGACAGGATAACTTGTTGATGGGCTTTTCTTGCACGAGGAAGATGGGTTTTAAGGGAGAAGTCACCTTACCCCTCCTCGTTGATAACATCAACATACATTAAAAGTTGATGGTTGTCAAGAGGCTCAACCAAGGATTATTGTAAGGAACGAACTTCGGCAATATGGACTTCAACAAGGTAGAAGTAACTTTTATGTTCAATGGATTGAAGATCGTCATTGCTATGTGTGAACCCGAATCAGGAATTCGAGGAAAACGGAAGCGAAACTGGAGTCAGAGTAGGGTGAGGAATCTAAACCGTTGCTGGATGAGACTGCAGCTGGAAGAGGTGTTCAGATATCAGAAGTGACATTCAAAATCATGGAAGGAAAATGTGTGATGAAATAGAGGATCAATCATACTACTGTGATAGACAGAATAAATTAAATTGTAGGTGCAATTTTATAAAAGTCATTGATAAAATGAAAGCTTGGGAAAGAGATTTAGAAGCCCGTGCCCTGATGTATGAAGAAATACGTAGCATGCAACAAGATGTGAATGATGAGAAGAGGGTGGCTGTAGCTCAAATTGAAAACGTCAGTTTCGTTGATGAGTTATTCGGAGAATATCACGAGAAAGTGCAATGCGCCAACTATAAAATCAAGAAGGGACAATAGGGATCCGCTGATGATGATCCGCTAGAAGAGGAGATAAAGAAGAGTATAGTGGAAGACTGCAAGAAGAGAGGATTCAAGAAATTTATCTTCTTGCAATCTTCCACTATACTCTTCCTCAACTCCTCTTCTAGGAGAAGAGGAGCTAAGGAAGAGTATTGTGGAAGATTTCAAGAAGAGAGGATTCAAGAAATTTATAGACGAAGAAGGAAGATTACCGAAGATGAAAGGTTTTCCAAAGATTCACAAGAAGGAGATGAAACTGAGGCTGGTCTTGAACTGCGGGGGCAACATGCTACAAAGGTTGCAAAAGAAAATTAAGGGGATAGCGGAAGCGATAAGATAAGGTCAAGAAAGTAGAAGTGATGAATTCAGCTGAGGTGAAGTTAAAAGACGAATTAGGAATAAAGAGGTAAGGTACTATGATGTTCAGCGTTGATGTGAAAAGCATGTTTCCGAGTCTACGTAAAGAGGAAATATTGCGTATAGTGAATAAGGAAATGGGACGGAAAGTTATAGAAGGGTGGGATAGTGATAAAATGCAGAAGGCTCTAAAAGCGGTATGGGGGAATGGTTTTTGTAAGATAGGTGGCAAGATAGTATGTGTGAAAGAAGGAATCAGTATAGGATCGTGTATAGAAAATTTGGTGATGAATGATTGGGAAAGGATGGTGATGAAGAAAGGAAAGGACCGACTACTACTGTTTTGCAGGTACGTTGATGACTGTCTGGGAATTTGGAAAGGCTCAAGAAGAACGTTAGATATATTCATTAAGGAGTTCAATGAAAACGGCAAACGGGTGTTTTTAGAAAGTGAGATGGAGGAAAACAAAGTATTAAATTTCTTGGACATCAGGATTGAGAGAACGAAAGACGAAAAATTGGTAGCTCCATGGTTTCAGAAGAAATGTGCTGCAAAGTTTTTGCCACAAGAGGAGTAACGTTGATGAAATAACTAAAGGAAGTTTCATAAGGAACATGGAGGAAAGAATAGAGAAGATTAACACTTAAGAAGATCAAAAGAAGAGAGATGTGGAAAGGTTTTGGGAACAATTAAAAGATAATGGTTATAGTGAGGATGACAGAAGAAGAATCACAAGGTAAAAATGGCTCAAAAAGAAGAAGGAAGGAGAAAAAAATAAAGTCAAAAGAAAAGGAAAAGAAAAAGTGGTTTGGGATAGAAAGTGGAGGAAGAATTACTGAGAATCTGAAGCGGTTTTTAGAAAAGGCAGGAGTGAAAACCTAAAGGAAAGGAGGGAATAGGGTCTTGGACTTAGTGAGAAACAAGAAGAAAGGTGCTCTAAGGTGAGAAGAACAAAGAGGAGTGGTATATAGTGTTCCGTGTATGAACTGTGAGGCAGTGTATATAAGAGAGACGAAAAATAAATTACAGGAAAGGTTTAAACAACACAAGGATGACGTCAGATTGAAGAGAGACAGAAATGCGATTTACAAACATGTACAGGAAGAGGCGCATGATATAGACTGGGAAGGGGCGGAGATACTGGAACAAGAAGAAATGACGTTGGTTAGGAAGTGGAAAGAAGAAAGAATTAGGAAATTGGGAGATAAAGCGATAAATTGGAATGGTGGCTTGAGCATAAATAAGGAATGGGAAGAATACTGGGAAGAAAAGAGCGGAGAAAATCTTCCAGAAAATAGGGACTGTTCGATAACTACCCCCTTTGGTTCTTTATTATTTAATTATTTATTTATTTATTTTAAGATTCCTCTGGATTATTTATTTATTTATTATTTGAATTTTATTTTATTTTATTTTATTTTTTGCCTATTTATTTAAATTTATTTATTTATTTATATTTAATTATTTATTTGTTACGCATTTGTATATTGTTACCTGTTACAAGTTTGTGATAGCGGTATAGTGAACTAGGGGGTGTGACCTGTGTGAGAAGGACTGTGATTGGTTACAATTTGCTTAGTTTTGGAAAGTGAACGGACTCCGGGACGTGATTGGCGGATGACGTAGGAAGGATATCTGGGCCTTCTGGTACTTTTTCTGAACTATTAGTGTTTATTAATATGTAGTCTGAGGAAAATGTTGTTAGAACATTGAAATCGTTACGCTAGCTGTGTGTTTTTAAAATAAAGCTAAGTGTGATAGCATTGTCAGCTTGTTTTAACTTAAAGAAGTTTCGTGTAAATAGATTCGAAATATCGAAATCATAATATATTCTATGGAGACAGAAATTATCATACTCTTCGTTTAGAAGATCTTGCAATTATAAACATTTTCTTGAAGAAGAATGTTCTTCGAAACCTCCGGTAATTTAAATTTTAAATATAGAAAAATTCGCATTACTCTATAGTACTTTCCACCCAAAACTGGCTTACAATGAAGAACTTGAATCATAAGTTTTTCTAGAAAATTCTCACAGCAATCTAAGATTATGTTTTATAACAGTCGACTAAGCGTTACCACAAAAAAATCTCAATCTGCGAAGCAGTCCTGAATTGTTTCTGCACGCCATAAGAAAGGTTTAACTTTGTATCAAAGTGATAATGTATACTCCAAATTGTCAGATTTTAACAACTAGTTTGTTCAGATTTTCGGCCTACAATGACAAACAGAGAAATATTATTTTTAACCAGTTGCATGCTCAAGACTGTACAATGTGCTATGGTTTGTGGGTGACGGCGAGGCACGCATCCTTTCTTCCACTAAGATAAACAATATAGATGCAGCACACTTATTAAATACATATTGAACTTGTAATATACTGGTATATATCAGAGTAAGTGCATTTTTTCTGAGTTCTCTCTAGTCCACCGTGAGTAGACTAGATTTTGTGAGGGTCGTCTATGATATTACGTTACCTATCTGCCACATACTGTAGCCTGGAAATTGATAGTTATATTTGTGTGGAAACATTAACAATGAATAAGGAAGTAAGTATATTTAATAACAGAATCATGTAACAATTTGATTCACATGCTCGAGTTCATAAGCATAATGGAAAACATTTCAGAAAAAACTCAACGAATACACTAACTTCATGTTTACCTGTCATAAACGATTAACATTACATTACAAGTTCCATGTAACGACATTTTACAATACAGTGCACCGTTCTGTTCAATCGCCTTTAGATCACAGCAGACTCTTGTACAAACGTGACAGTAAACGCCAGAAAGAACAAAAATACTTCATTATGTAGAAAGGGAGGACTGTGGTCGGCAATTGCTTTACAAGTAATATCTCACACAGCACAAGTACGTCCAATGCCATCCATTTTGTCCATAGGACGTCCAACTGAGAAGTCAAGGGATGCCTCGGACGTCTAAAGTAGATTCGATGGTAACGTTCAGTGAGTATCCATGTGAAGTATGATTATGGACAACTATGAACTTTCCAGTAACATGGCCTGAGACAAAGATGCCTAAAGGCCATAAATTAATAAACACCATTCCGTGTTGTGGGATTTAAAAAACCTCCAAACGGGTCGCGAACACGGATCTTTTCGTTAAAAATCTAGCGTCTTACCAACTCGGGCAAACTGCCACTGATAAGACCAAAACAATACACTATAAATTGTCAGAAACAACGTTGTATGAACTCTGAAGACATAAACTAAGTTACTCGACTACTTACGAAGCAGCGTATTTAGGCATTTCCCGTCCCTAGGCCAGCAGAAAGTGCAGCCCCTGCATAGTTAATGATCAAAATGTTGATTTACATGCAGAGAGAGAAAGAGAGAGACAGAGACCGTCGCTGGCTGCTGGCTAGTGGTTACCGTCGCTGACTACTGATCATGGGGTCCCAGGTTCGATTCCCGGCTCTGCCAAGGGATTTTCCCTCCCAAAGCGAGAGGGTCTGGAACGGTGCCCAGCCAGCATCGTAATGCAATTGACGAGCTGTTGTGAATTGGATCACAGTTGAGATCTTCGGCTCTCCTCTCCCAACACGTCTGGTCAGCGTGGGAGCAGTAGACCATCTCGTCCCTCCGGGAGAGGCCTCATCCATTAGTGAATTACTATATTATATATTATGGCTTATACATATGTCCTAGAATATCTACGTTTTGACGCTTGCTCGGCAAAGGTAGTTATCACGTTCCCGTAATCCAGTGCTCTTGTAATATTTATATCAATTTATAGAACTGCCAATTCTCTATAGTTACATGCCAAGATACTTACAGATTGAACTTATAATGAGGGAAAGGGAAACATTTCTCTACATGTGAGTGATGAGCCACACAAGGAAAATGGAATGAGAGTCTAGACATTTTTGCTGACCCTCAAAATTTGCCGTTCTATACTAAATACACCACTGCTTATACGTACTACCCTACGTTTTAATCAAATTAACATGTATTTCAAAGCAAATCAATGCATCTCATGCGAACAATGACTTTATTTCTTCATGAGCACGAGCATGTAAGTCCCATTTGAAGGCACCATTTCATGTCCCAACTTGGATCTCTTTGCGATATCTATTTTCGAATATGTTTTTGGCGTCCATTGGATGCGCAAATATGGATCTCTTTGGAATGTCCATTGTACGTCCTCTTGCTGTCCATTGTTGGATTTGGACGTGAATTGCGCCTGAGCCATAATTGACTAAAGGTCTTAAAATAAATTTAAAAAAATAAAAGTTGGACGTAAATTGATCCTTCCGGTACCATTTTTGGACGTTTCATCGACGTCAAGTGCTGTGGGGAATCAGGAGTTGTAATATTAATATGTTCTTTATTAGAGGATCATATTCTAAATATTCAACACTTTTCCCTACCATCCCGAAAAACTGGATTAACGGATCTTCTTGTGAAACACTTGGAACAAAATCGAAAAATCCATCTACCTTCCTTTGGAAAATGTGACGTCTCTTCTATCTATGTTGCAGGACATATCATAACATTCACAGATGACATCTAGATTTGGACGTGCTCTTTGTCTTGGATCCTTCCCTCAACGACTGGACTGATTTGCTTAGGAAGTATCGAACAAAGTATCGCTTATATCGATAGTCGATAACGATTAAAACTGTCGAGTAGTTCGCTACAGATACTTTTTTTTTTCGAAGAGTCGAGTATTTTAGTCCAGTAAACGAAGACGAAATTTTAATGAAAAAGGGGACAAATTTGTAACAGGATGGAAATTGATATGTTCGTCAGAAAAGGTGTTAGAAAGAACATATCAAAAGTCCCAAAATATCCAACCATTGCTTTACAGAAATTTTAAAACATAAAAATGGACACCATTTATTTATGGCCATTTAGGTTCCATTGATATGATTGTGAAAATATGTATGTGTACGTTTGTTCGATAAAGGTTTCTATACCGTTCAACGAATCGCCACCAAACTTGGCACGAACATGCCTTGATAGCCTAGAATGACATGTGTGGTAGTTTCGAACTCCCATAATATCTCCCGTTTCCAGTGTTACAAACTTATTATAAAATTAAAATAATTCCTAAAATCTTTTATATCGTTTAAAGTATCTGCAACTAATGCTTTTTAAGATTGTTATTCGACACTCTATAAGCAAGACTGATAGCTCAACAGCGCCCAAGCATACCAGTTTACAGTGTGCCACCTTATTATAAAATTGATATTTTGTCAGTGGCTTCTTCAACTTATCTGCACCAAATTTTGCATGGCTATTTTTCGACAACCTAGATCCCTAGAAGGACGACTGCGAAGTTCAAAAGTCCGAAGTAACCCACTTGTCAGGGTTACCATCTTTATATAAATTGAATTTTTAACAAATAGTTCTATATCGTTCAATCTACCCACAGGGATATTCTTGGACATCCTATGGAAACCACAATACAATACCGTTTATTATTAATATTATCAACTTTATTATAACATTATTATCTACTACTTGATTTGCCCGCCCATTGGTGCGGAATATATAGAATATCTTGACAACAGTCATTGCGATTGTCACCAACACTCGCTTCCCCGTGGCGGGCTGCATCCACTTTATCGTAACCAGACACTCCGGGTCCCTGCGCCCCCATGGTGTAGATCTGCCCCTCGGGGATGCGCCCCTTAGGGGAGTTTTGCTGATTTGCCGGGCGGTTGGTGCCGGGTGAATAAAATTTGTTGGCAACAGTCATCGGGACTGTAATCAATACTCACATCCCCGTGGTGGGCTGCGCCCCAACTCTCCGGGAGGCTGTGCCTCCATAGGGAGAGTTTGCCAAATGTAATGAAAGTTTAAGTTATATTTCAGCTATAAATTTCGGCTCAAATTACCATTGAAATTCATGTGGTGTATACCAAAGATAGCTGAACAATAAAATAAAACTTAATAAATTTACATCGGTTTGAAATTACTTTTGGCAGGAATACTACTTTACAAATTAATATGTCATGATCGATCTAGTGTCCATTCGATATTTAACACGTTTAGGTAAATTTAATTAGAGCTAAAGAAAAATGATATACACAAGACAAATATTCACTTTTATGAAAAATACAGTGTGATGAGGGAAAAGTGCATATATCTATATATAGATTCACAATAGTGAGAAATGTAAGCCTCGATAACAACATATTCTATTGTAACAGAAATTGCACTACTTCATTTAGAAGTAAGTAAACATGATATTATTCAGATGAAACAACAATGGTTTTAAAAGATTCACACTGTTAAAAATTTTGGAAATTTCTTTGATATATTCCGTAGGGTTTCCGAAAAAATGTCAGTATTTGCAATTATCAGTAGTAATCCTGCAGGAGCAGCGAAAAATTTATTTTGTGTTAATGGAAGTTCTCAGTTTTCAGCTCCAGTATGCTTTGCGCACATACGTAGAAAGATGAAATGGTTTCTTCTCGTAACTAAAAGCTGGTCAACTGCTTTCTGTCGCTATCTTGATAGCTTATTTTCCCAGAAATGAGAAATGTTCTCAATCAATGGATATTGAGACCCTAATTTACAATCGAAACGTAATTGAAGCATTGTGTAAGTAGTGGAAGTTACTTAATTTGTGTCTTCGGAGTTTGGAAAACAAATTGCTGACGCACTATATATTTTCGTCTTCTGTCGTTTACTTGTGGCTGGCAGCTTGGTCTAGCCAGTGAGACGCGCTGCACTTCTAACGAGCAGTGTTGAGGCCTTCTGTTTTTCTTTTACTTCAAGAATCTCTGAAGACTGAATGATATCTTCCTTATCCAGATATCATTCAGTTATTGGAAATTTCCATGCAGCTAGATTGCCTGCC